>RJWJ010009355.1:0-50259 GCA_004363605.1 Indri indri
TTGTTGGAAATGAAAATTGGGATTACAGGTCACCTAGACTGAAAGAAGCTAAATAGTGTGAAGTACTTGTCCTCATTACAGGAACAAGTAAGATTTTTCTTGGTGGGGAAAGTGATAAGGAATGGTGTCCCAGTGGGGAGCGTTGTAAAATGAAGTTCACAAAACATACACCACCAAGATCCTCCTCTAATAATAAAGTCTGCTTGTGCCAAGAAGAAAAGAAACTAATGGAAACAGACAGGAGCCGAGTTCATGATTGCTTATTGGAGAAGTCGTTGTTTTGCAGAACTGTGCTTGCTGAGTCTGAGATTTAGCTCACTGCTAGGCAAAACTATTTGCCTTTCTTTGAAAATTTGCAGGGCAGAGGTACCCTAAAGTATGGCAACGGATGATAAAATATGAGAGTTTCAATATAACCAAAAGCCGTATCCCAAAATTCATGGTAAATCCCTAACCATGTATAACAATTTCTGAACAGAAACATGTTAAGTGTATTTGAGGCATTTCACTCCTATCACACTCCTATCACCTCCAATACAATCTATATAAAAATCACAAACAGGGAATTTAGGGAATTTAATGCAGGAAATTAGGTTCAAAAATGCAGGAGGGGTTAGAAGACCAAAAGCAGAAGGAAGGGGCCAGAGAGGCAAACAGTAAGAGGGTTGGTTCGAAGAGATGAGAGGCTGCTGTTGTTGCCGGCCACAGCCCCTGCTTACCCGTGCCACTGTGCCTAAGGAGATGCTGGCACCATTGATCTGGAGCTGCCAGAATCGCCACCTTGATCAGGGATGGAACCACGGCCAACACTCTTATAGCTTAGCTCTATAGCCATTGTTATGTTGTCACCTCTGCTACTGGCAAAAACTCTGCCAGAACCCACAAGGAGAAAGGAAGCCACTTCTCTCCTCTGCCTCCTGCCTTCCATTCTTTCACTAGCTCCTACCCATCATAGACCATAACCTGAAGCCAACTGGCAGGAGAGCCTGGAAAATACAGCCTGCTAATCCCCCAGTACACAGCAGAGTGCAAAAGAATGGGAGCTGGGAGCAAAGAGGAAAATAGGAAAATAACTGGCGCTCAGTCTACACAATGCGGTGCCCAAATCAGCCTGTGAGACTACGAAAACAAGTGGTAGAACAGAGATGAAGTAAAAACAGACAAGAAATTATTTATTTATTCATCTTGCTGAATCTGATGGAAATAAATGAGGGAGATTTTGGCAAGTAATTTTGCTTCTAGAATAACTGGCAAATTTTGGGTTTGTGCCTTACGGGAAAAAAAAAAAAATCCTATAGTTTGTTAAAAGAATTCATTTTTAAGCATATAGTATGCTCCAGAAACCGTATCAGTCAGGATCATCATTTGTCACAACTTCAGGCGGCGCCATTTTCAGGCATTGGGTGTGATACAGTCTTCCTGGTACCTACAAGAAATTTTTTAGCTAGATAACTTGAGCAAAAGATCTAGTGATATCTAGCCAACAAGTCCTTGTATCTAAACTAGGCCTTTTTCCATAATGACTGTTCTAAAAGAATTAATTCTAAAAGAATTAACTTGTCGAAATTTTTAAAAATATCAAAGCCCATGAACAATCACATTAAATAATAACAATAGCTAACATTTATTGGGCATTTGCTAAATGTCAGACACTCACTTTCATTATATGTAAAATCTTATTTAATCATCATAAAAACTTTATGAGGTTGGTACTACTAATGAATTCCCATTTTGCCGATGAGAAAAAAATGAAGCATAGAAAGTTAGGTGCCTGGTATAAAGTGACACAACTAATAAGAGGTAGGGCCAGGACAGGACCCAGGACTCACACAGAATCATGAAAACTCAAGCTATTAACAAATTCAACCTGTAAAATTGATAAATTAGCTTTTTGCAGTGCTGGTAACTCAGAACTAGAGGTGATTTGTCTAAGATGACTCTTAAGAGACATTCTCATTTTCACCTTGAACACTCGCCTGGGGAAGCAAGGCCAAAGACAGAAAAGCCAAATAAAAAGAGTATTTTAAAGGTTATTCGGGTGAAGGGGAGAGGAGAAACAAGAATTGCTCAGAATCTTTACTGACGACACCTGAGAAAACTAAAGTCACCAAAATTTCCCACTTTGTGCTCTGTGTTACACTTGGAACAAAACCTTGCAGATAATAGATATTTTTAAATGTATAATTGAATCAAATTATATTATTTGACAAGATGAACAGTTTATTTTACCTCAAGGTATCTTCCTGCCAGTGTTGCGATTCTTCACTTATTTATACCAACAGTAATGTCATTAATCTTTATTCATTTGAGTTATTAAATGTCTAAAAAAAGAAAGCATTCAAAGAGGGCATAAAGGAAAGTGATCAGGGAGACTGAGGAAAGGGAAATATGGTTGATAGCAATGAAAACCACGTGGAGAGGAGAACACTGAAGTAAGTTTAACTACTTTGGCATTTAGTGTTGGAGGAAGTGGTCAAGGTTACCAAATGCCCTGCAGTGCACAGGCCAATTTCACAGTGAAGAATTTTCCTGCTCAAAATGTCATAACATGCCCAGCCGAGAATCACTGGCCCAGAATCACAGGACAAGGCATGGGTAGGTTTTTCTAATTTCGGAAACGTATCCTTCACGGGGATAGGCGCTGGGGAGGGAGATAGAGGCCTCCTTTTCCAGATAACAGAGTGTCTGTCGTCCAGCTGAGTGAAGGATAAGCTGTCTCCTTTGCTTTCCCAGATCTATTGCCTTTTCTGCCTTGAGCAAGACACCACCACCATCATCACAGATGCTCTAGTGCAGCAGTTAATAACTCTAATCAAATGGTCAATTCTCTATCCTTTTCTGTATCAACCTCAGAGCAACATTTAACACAATTGATCATGCCCGCCAGTGGAAACACTTGCTTCACTTGACTTCCTTTTTTTTTCTCATTTTGTTAAATTTCAAAATATTAAGGGGTACAGACGTTTTTGTTACATGGATCCCATGTGTTATATAATGCTTACATCAGGGCTTTTAGTGTGCCCATCACCCGAACAGTGTTCATTGTACCCAATAGTAAAGTTTTTACCCCTCATCCCCTGCCACCCTCCCCCTTCTTGATTTCCAATGATCTTTACATCTTTTTGTGCCTGTGTGCACCATCATTTAGGTCATTATTAAAAAGTCAAAAAACAATAGATGCTGACATGGATGCAGAGAGAAAGGAACACTTGTACACTCTTGGTGGGACTGCAAATTAGTACAACTTCTATGGAAAACAGTTTGGAGATTCCTCAAAGAAATAAATGTAGACCTACCATTCTAACCAGCCATCCTACTACTGGGTATCTACACAAAGGAAAAGAAATTATTTCATCAAAAAGACACCTACACTCGAATGTTTATTGCAGCACAAGTCACAATTGCAAAGATGTGGAATAAACCTAAGTGCCCATCAATTCATGAATGGATTCAGAAAATGCAGCATGGAGTACTACTCAGCCATAAAAAAGAATGAAATATTGTCTCTTGCAGAAACTTAGATGGAACTGGAGACCATTATCCTAAGCAAAGTATCACTTGACTTCTTGATGCCACATTCTTCCAATTATTTTTCTACCTCCCTGGCTGCTTCTTCTCAGCCTTTTTCACTGAATGGTCCTTCACTATCTGCCTTATAAATATTTAATAGCTTCAAGGTTCAGTCCAAAGATCTCTTTGGTATCTCTCTCCATTCATTCTTCAGATCCCATCCAGTCTCTATCTGTATATAATTGATTTCTACAGTTCATCTCTAGCCCAGTCTTCTCCCCTGGACTCTGGACACACATATCCAAATGCTTACCTGGCATCTGGATTTGGATATTTATTAGGCATCTCAAAGTTACCATGTACAAATCAAATTCATGATTCCTGCCCATCCCTGGAACCCCCCTCCATAACTATTCCTCATTATGTCTTTACCAACTCAGTCAACATTATCTCTATCCTTTGGTTGCTGAGGCTGAAAACCTTGTAAAGTCATCCTTTACCGCTTTCTTCCACAATCTACATTCAATCTATCAGCAAATTTCACTGGTCCCCCCTTCAAAATGCACCATAAATGTGCCATTTCTCACCAACTCTCCATCTCTCATCCTAGTCTGAGGTACCATCATTTTCCAGCTAGAAAGGCTATTGTCATGCCTTCTAATTGGCCTCCCCAGATACACTCTTCCCTCAACCTCTATCTATTCTCCATAAACCATCCAGACTATCAGCTCCAGTTACTTTTCTCTCCAGTTATTCCAATTACTTCTATCAAATCTTACATACTCCTACATGATATGGCCCCCACTAACTCTGACTTATTTTCCTATATATCTTTTTTCACACATTATGTGCTAATAGTACCTTTTTTTTTTTTTTTTTTTTTTGCTGTTACTGCAACATGCCATATTGTACTATTACAATATGCCAAGCATATTCTCACCTTGAAGCCTGTATAGTTGCTGTGTCCTCAACCCAGAATATTCTCATCTGAGACATACCCTCATATCCTTCAGGTCTCTGGACCAAAGCTGCCTTCCCAGAGAGGTCCCTTCTGGCCACCTTATCAAAAACAGAATCGCCTCCCCCTTCTGTTCTCTTATTAGCTATACTTTATAGCACTGTGTCATCCAAGGACCCATATGGAAAAAGAGTCTATACCAGGTGGTCCAAAAGAAGAACTATATAGTAACGAAGGTGTTGGAAGAGGCAGCATAGAAATTCAGAAGAATAGGAAACTGCTACAGCCTTTAGTGTTAGAGGGAAAGAATGAAATGGTGTTAGCAGAGCCTAAGAGCTACCCGAGGAGGGAGGGTGAGGGGTAGATTCACATATTGGCTTACATATAGAAGAGAGGTGGGTTATATAGAGAAGATTCAGCCTTTGAATGATGCACCACCTGAAACAGAGAGGAGAGAGGACAAATACTCTGGATTTTTCTTCCTCCCGCCCTCTATTCTTGTGTTAATGCTTCCCTTTGACCAAAACTAGCTAGAAACCAGAGTGCAAGGGACCCTTGGAAATATATTTTTCAGGGGAAAAGCTGGGAATAGATCCAAGAACAGTGAACCACCACAAGCACTTCTTTGACTTTATTTATGCATTCAGCTACTATTGTTGTTGTTGAATATTTGTCTTCTCTGTTAGAACATAAGCTTCACTAAGAAGATGTACTTGCCAATGTTCTCTCCTATACCTCTGGTGCCTCAAACAGTGCCTGGCACACTGCACTGTGAATAAATATTTATGCATGGGCAAAGAGGGTTGTTTTTAACTCAAAATATTTAGAATATGTCCTTCTATCCAAAGTCTCAATGAACGTGTTATCTTTCTTCAAAAACTCTTAACATCTAGAAAAATAGGGTTTTCTCTAACCAAGAGAGAAGACTCCATGTCTCTTTGAACAGGGGACATTAGTGAGGGGATATTAAGGGTTGGAAGTAAAGACTATGAATAAAGCCATACAAGGTGTGTACTCACAATGAGTTGATAGCCTACAAGGACTATCTTGATTTAAAAGATCAGAAGACATGAACAGAAGCTTTTCAAAAGAAGATAGACTAATGGCCAATAAATACATGAAAAAATGCTCAACATCTCTAATCATCAGGGAAATGCAAATCAAAACTGCAATGAGATATCACCTAACTCCAGTGAGAATGTCTTTTATCCAAAAGTCCCAAAACAACAGGTGGTGGTGTAAATGCAGAGAGAAAGGAACACTTATACACTGTTGGTGGGACTGCAAACTAGTACAACCTCTATGGAAAGTAGTATGGAGACACCTCAAAGAACTGAAAGTAGACTACCATTTCATCCAGCAATACCACTACCGGGTATTTACCCAAAGGGAAAAAAAGACATTTTATAAATAAGATACCTGCACTCAAATGTTTATGCCAGCACAATTGACAATCGCAACGATGTGACAACACCACACATGCCCATTAATACATGAGTGGATTAATAAAATGTGGTATGGAGTACTAATCAGTCATAAAAAAAAATGGTGAACTAATACACTTTGTAACAACCCAGATGGAACTGGAGACCATTCTTCTAAGCAAAGTATTGCAAGAATGGAAAAACAAACACCATATGTACTCGCTATTAAATTAGAACTAACTGATCAACATTCATATGCACAGATGGAAGTAAAACTCAGCAGAAACCAAGCAGGTGGGAGGAGGGAGAAGGGGATGGGTAAATTCACACCTAATGTGTATAATGCATCCTATCTTCTTGATGGGCACATTTACAACTATCACTCAAATGGCACCAAAGCAATTCATGTAACCAAATGTTTATACCCCTGTGATACTCTGAAATATAAAAAGAACGAGAAGAGTTCTCTAGGACAGCTAAAAGAATGTATTTTCTTTTTCAAAACATTCTCTTTATTTACATGAAAACATACAGGAAGAGATAATTAATTTAAACTAGAAATATCTTTCCAAAGGGTTTTATCAAGTAAAAGGTTAATTCCAGTTATTTAGGGGAAAATAGAAAAAAATAAACATTCCAACAAATGGGAAATAAAGCTCTATTTTTAAGAACACAAATATTCAAAATAGTATTCCCCGTGGTTGTCCACATTACAGAAATCTGGTGAACACGGGTCTCAACTGATGGATTCTCCATCCTGTAGAGGTGCTTTGAGTAGCTCCAGATGGCAATGGACATCGACATCTTGGGTGGGTGAGGCAGGAGGTGAACAGTGTCTCCTCTGCTCATATGTGATATCATAAAGTGAATAAATGGTAAAAGCGAAATACTAAAATATTAGATAATTAAGGAAGGTGACATGATGCCAATGTCTGCAACCAGGAAAGTCCTAGGGAGGACAGAAGTGCTTTACCCATCCAGTGAGAAGCAATGGCGGGAGTGCCAAGATCTTAATTATACCCCTCTGGGCATACTGTGTCTGGTCAGATTTGGTAAATGCTGATTACTTATTAATGAGCTCTTAAAAGCAGCTAAATACAAAAACACTTATTTAAATGTAACATCAAGTTATTTCAAAATCCCCCCCAAAATGTTGGAGACATAAACTTTAGATATTGAACCTGACATTTTTCATGCCATATTGTAATATCATGAATTAGAAGAGAAGGACACAAGGGAGGGAGGGAGAAAGGAAGAAAGGAAGGACGAAGACAATCTAAAAGGAAATCAAAACCAAGGAAAAATAAAGTCAGGAAGAGATAGAAGTATGAAATGGATTGCAGAGGGAAATCAGACTAATGAGGAAAGAAACAAATGCCATCGAGATGCCTGAGTTCTACCTGCGGTTAGCTGATGGTGTGGGAGGTATAATGGGAGGAGGAGAAACCGGCTGTAGTTGTTCCTCTCCTGCTGAAGTCTTCAAAGTGATTGTAGGTGTGGCAGAATGAGCGTGTCACTGACAAATCCAATTTTTTCTAATCCAATTGATGCCAGAGTCCCATGCCTCATTTATATTTGTTTGTTTGTTGTTGTTATCTGAGGTGATTATGTAACAGCCTATCCCCAAAGAAAAATATGTCACAAATGTTTGGGATCAGCCAGGTGCTGTTCAGTTTCCTTTCTTCTGCTCAGCTTCCAGGACCTAGTTTCAAACCAAAAAGATGGAAAGATAAAGAGGTAGCTGAAAAATAAATAAAAACCTCATTAACATGACAAAACAGCTCCTTTAAATGAACAAGAATATATACCTCTGCCTCCCAACCAAGGTCTAGTTGGATGACTAAAATTTGGAATCCGTATATGTCTGTGTGTGTGTGTGTGTGTGTGTGTGTGTGTGTGTGTGTGTGTATATGTATGTATGTATCCATGCCTGTGCAGTGGGTACCCATCTATGTGCATGCAATTCACTTGACCTCACCCTGACCTTTTAGCTCCTCTTCCAGCTACACTGTCAAGATCTTAATAGGTCCCTCTACTCAAAGAAAGAGATCCTTAAAACAAAGAAAGCTGTTATTTTCTGGTGCAAGATCAGAGAATTTAATAGTAGGTGAGATCTTACAAACTATTCAGTGTAAAATTGTAGATGTAGAATTTGAAGGTCAAAAAAGTTAAGTGACTATGTCATTCTCATACAGCCAGAAGAAGGTAGAGCAATTTTGTCTAGTCAGGGAGGCTACTAAACTAGACCTTCCCATTGTAGTAGCCATGTCGCCCATGTTGAGACATGGCTCACTCCTTATATTCTGGCAACAGTGTCTATGTTTTGTTCTAATGTGATGTATGTGCAACGCCTGCCGGTGTTGCAAAGCAGCAGACACCAGCCTAGTAGGAGTAAGGTTTACAGAGTCCAGTTACTCATCTACATTGCCGCTGTTAATCCCTTGGCCCAATCAGCTCATTGTTAGTCCTTGTTTATTCATCTGTGAAAAAAAGTGGAGTATTACTGACTTGCTTCAAGGAGTCCAGAAATGAAATAATAAATAGTGAAAATAGCGTAGTAATTGAGTAATTATAAGCTAATAAACCATCATTAGACAATCAAGGGTAACAAAAATATTTGTCACATGGCTTACAGTAATTATTTTCTTAGTTCTAAAACCCAGACATCTAAACCAAAGAAAGTACTGCATCTTAATACAAGAAAATATTAAAAACGTTAAAGCTTTATTCAATATTAATAATGTTTTAAGCATATGATTTTTGTCTTTGATATAAATGTATGAAGAAAATGTGCATTGTATTCTTAGTGGTTTACAATAATATCATGTGAGTTGACCCCTTCAATCTCCCATTAGTTAAGCATTTGCTACTTATTACTAATCTACTTCATATCATGTAAACAAAATATTTAAGTAAATATTTCCCTGAGATTACAGAACTGGCATGACTTTGCAGAATCGGCAGTCTCTAGGTGTCCATGTGTATTTTCTCTGGTATTTAAAGTACCTCAAGCTACAATGATAATTTTTATTTCAGGATTATAGTTCACTTCTAGATTTTTTTGACCATCCTGATTAAAGTAGCAAGACTATACATTAGTGTGAACAAATGATTCAAAGCATGATTTGTGGTTTTAATTTCAGTAAATATATATTAGTGCCCACTGTATACCAGGCACCCTGCTAGGTAGTTTGACATTTAATTTATGCAATAATCCTGAAAAAGAGGCTTTTAAAATGAAAGAACTGTTATGTCTTTTCTATTCACATCACTATTATTATTTCATTATTCACATATTGTAATCTCAACAGATCATTAGCCACCTACAGTTTTACATTCACTCTTAAGGAAGAATTTTATTAAAATGGGTATTTCATAATTGCAGTTAGCAGGAAAGATGTGAGTCCTAAGTGGCTGCATTTATAGAGTCACAGCATTATTAGATATGACCATAAGATCTGGTGAGTTAAATGTGTCACTTTTTATAGAAACCATAAGATTTCCATAAGAGAACATTGGTAGAAACCATGATGAGATCTCAACAGCATAGGTTACTGGAGAGGTGATGTAATTCTAACCCAGATTGGGTAGGCAAAGAGTGGTATCAGGGAAACTGACCTAGCTCTGATGTTCCTTTGTTTATTATGTTTAAAAAGTCCCTCCAAAATGGGGTAATGCCGTATTTATAACAACTGATCCATTCACTAGAGTCCATTCATTGTTGAGGCTGCATGGAGCAGAATCAGCTCTCTGTCCTGGAAACATTAGTCAATGTCTATGAGGCTTTGTTTGGAATCAGGACTCTGAGTTCTAGGTAAGAAAAAGAAGACAAAAACCCCAGTTCATGGGCAAGAGCTGGAGAATGAGGGGCAGACTGAGAATTGATTGATGGCCATTGGAGTGTCTAGTGCTCACCCCTATAATAGTGACAGGACATTTGGAGCACCACGTTAGAAGACACTGGATTCTAATTTTCTTTTAGTGGAGTCCCTCTTTAGACTCATCAAGCAGGTCCTGGCCTACTTTTGTGGGCTGTGGTTCCAATGACAACTTAGTTTTCACAGCCTTTGCATACCATTCTGGTCTGCTTTGTTCATGGGCTATTCAGAGGCCGATCCAAACCTTGGGCAGTATTCTACAATGTAGTTCTATCTCAAACCATTTACAGTGCTAATTCTAATCAGTTTCATGCATGGGTTACTAAGCATCTGCCCAAGGAAATGTTTAAAGAACTCTTCTCCAGCTTCTTCCTTTCCCAAATGTTCCCATCTTCTCTAATAGATAAAGAAGAAACACAGCTTGAGGTAGGAGTAGGGAAGTCCAGGTTTCCCCTTACAGTCTACTGACACCACCTTGGTTGCAGGGGCATCTGAAAGCGACCTTGCCACATGCTACTCTCAAGTGGACTTGGAAGTCCAGGCTCCCCACTCAGTCTCTGACAACGTCACAGGAGAGTCGGGGTAGGATGGTGTTTTTCATGGTATTTGGCCATAGTAGGATGAGTATTGTCAAAAAGATTGCCATCCTGCCGGAACAGCCATTTTCTGGTCCTTTACTATAGGAAGAAGACTTTTCAAGGGACTTTTGTACTGTGCCTTTTAGCATTTCCATGCCAGAGGCTTCTCTAGCACCAAGCCTGGGGTGTGTGGGAGGAAAAAGAAAACATAGGGAACTCATCCCATGTTGTTAAAATCCCAAGGTCCCTAGTTAGTATACCTATTCTTTTCATTCCTCCTTTCAGAGTTTTCTTATGTTTGTCTGTTGTATTATGTTCAGGGTTTTTATTATATAATTATACCTAGTGAGAGATAGAGGATGAAATGAGTCTTCATCTTGTCCAAAACCAGAAGTCTCCCATTATTCATTATAATCATTAACAAAATTCTTCCCCGTGGTTGTGCTTCTGGGAACCTGGACTAATGTAAAATAATACTGAGACCATTTGGCTGGCAGAATCTTAGAAAATGTTATTGGTCCCATTAGTAGTCTTCTACTAAGATGAGTTTTCTCAATTCAAAGGTACAGTCATTTCCAAAATCCCTGCCCACTAATTTTACTTGGCCATTAGAGACCTGTAAGTGCATCCAAGATTTGAAGCCATGTTTGTTTCAAAGCGTGTTCTATGTGGAAGAACAAAACTCAGGCATTACACTGGTGTATGCCATTTAAAGTGCCTGTGCTTTGAAAAACAAAGATGGGAGGAAACATGTCAGAGTTGAAATTTTCTGTCTGTTATTTCCTAGACTGACTTATGATTAATATAATACCAAGTTTGTACATGAGTAATAATGTTATAGCTCAACAAATGATAATAATATGGTAAACCCCAAATAACACCATAAATGGGGTCCAAAAATGGCAAGGTCACACTATTGTACAGTTAGCAAAATCACGGGAGTGAGCTCTCTATGGGAAACTGCCAATCCCCTTATATCCAAAATTTGTAAAATAAAGAAATGTTACCACAAGGATTTCACTATAGCTCCACTTATCTAACACTGGTATCATTTCAAGATTTACACTAATGTCTTTATCCTATGTGGAATATTTTGTTATTTTCCATCTCTAAATGAAGAAATTAGGATTTAGGGAAGTTAAGAAATTTGCCCAAAGTCACGCAGCCTGAATTTGGCAGCTGAAAGAGAGAAAATAATAGTATCCAGGCTCCAAACACTTGGCTGTAATCAGTACTCTATCCTCCCTCCACCCCAAAGAACCAGAGTATATGGCTCATGGCCTAATTCCAGACTCTGTCTCTTGATGCGAGTAAGGTTTGTAATATGGCTCATGCTGGGTGAGACTGATCCTACGAGTAGAAGTAATTCCAGCTTGGAGGGCAAGGGAAAGAATGAGGCTTGGCAGACTCTTCACTAGCAGCAGGAAAACATCCTTGAATAGTCTTCACTGTGTAGGATAACAGCTGTGAACTGGCCTAGCTGAAGCTTCATCACAGCTTGCTTTTTATTTTTTGATTCGACTAATAATTATTAAACTTTTCGTGTATGCAAGGAACTCTTGGAACGCCTGGGACTCTGCAACTCTCATATGGATCCTACCTGAATTGAGTAAGTCTTGGTCACAATACAGAGTAAATTTGCAAGATCCTGGATTTCTGTAAACTATTTCAACTTTTTTTGGAATATTCATTCCTTATTCTTGGCTTCCTCTCACACTGTGAGGCCAGACACAGATTGACAGAGAGGAGGAAAATGGATAGGCGCACAGGGACCGAGCAGGCAACAAGCCACTGGCTATAGGGGGAATAGAGGCGAGCAAGCTGCTATCCCGGGGAGCGGCACGGTTGCCCTGGCAGGCTGTCTGGTCACAGCACTGGGAGGGCTGGTGGCAACAGTAGGATGACTGGTAGCAACAGAGCTGTGTAGAAAGGAGCTGAGATTGGGACATCCAGTTATTGAAATTACTGTGTTTGGGAACAATAAGAGTCTTGTGACACAATACAGACATTCTCCCTGTATTTCCCGAACCTCTACTGCATGTGAGGGATTGGGGTATTGTGCTCACTGGGGATACAGTGATGATCAAATTCTCTTACCAATCAAGCTAATAGAAATTTCCCTTCCTTTGTGTGCCAATAGTACTCTTCTTTCAAGTAGTCATATAGAATTTATAATTTATCATAGTGGGCTGCATATAACAAGTATTTGTATACTTTTCTTTTCTTCAGAGCTGTAGGTTTATTGAAAGCAGAGGCACTCTCTCACTTACGTTTGTCCCCCCCAACATAGAACCAAGAGTAATATTTAGTGCATAGTAAAAATACAATAAATGTTTGTGGAATTAAACTATAGACACTGAGTCTGGGCCACCATCATCATCTCTCTCCTAAACCACTGCAAAACAGCTCCTTACTGGTCCCTGGACTTTAATTAGTGGCCCCTTTCAATCCATACTCTTCACTGCAGCCAGAGTGCTATTTAAAAAGTAAAACTTATCCTGACATTTTTGTCTTCTACCCTTCGAGAACTTTGACTTACAATAAACTCAAAACTCCTTCACATGATCTACAAAGTCTAGTATTTCTCAAACAACTCTTTATCTCCAACCACATTTCATAACTCTTTCCTCATTGCTGTCAAAAGTCCAGCCATTCATGTATGTGTACAGGTGAGAAGAGCATGTGTGTGTGATGATGATGCTTGAGTCTTCATCCTGGTTCTTCTAATTCTACATCTATTTTACACCTTTATACATCCTGTCCCTTGTATGTGAAAAGCTCCTTCCCCATGTTCTCCCCACTTCAGATTTCAACTCAAATGGCATTTCCATTTTCCTCTCCTGACATAAATTATGTCCCTGTCGTTCTCTCCATTAAACATTTTCCTTCATAGCACCTAGCACTTTTGTAATTATGTTTCTACTTATGGGTTTATTTATTTGATATCTCTCCAGGACATTAAATTTTGATTGCTGTTTTCAAAGACTATTTCTCGAGTGCATAAATGAATGATTTGCAATATCTCTTATTGAAAGACTAATCTTATTTTCATACTGTCCCTTTCACTAGAACCTAGAAATAATTCTCTACCTTCTGCAAAATTTATACACAACCGTAATGGAGAGGAAGGATGGTTTGTGCCTGTGCTGTTTGGCATATCCAGGAGGTAGCTTCTCTGCCACGGTCCTCCTTCCAGGAGATTCTAATTCCTGTAAAGGGCCAAATACTAAATATTTTCAACTTTGCTAGTCGTATGGTCTCTGTCACAACTACTCAACTCTGCTATTATAAGGGACCAAACATCCAAAGGCAATATGTAAATGAATGAATGTGACTGTGTTTCAATAAAATTTATTTCCAAAATGGGTATCAAGCTGATTTTGGCCCATAGGCTGTAGTTCACCAACCTCTGCTCTAAACGACCAGAGACGCAGCTTTAGATAACACATCTGTATTGCCCGGATTATTGCAAAACCCTCCTAACTGGCACTGATCCTTCTTCGCTTGTACCCCTGCCTCCTATTCTCATTATAGTGACCAAGGTGACCTTGTCCAGTGACCTTCCATCTTACTCATTGTGAAAGCCAAAGTTCTCACTGTGACTTACCAGGCTCCCACTGTCCCTCACCATTATCTCTCTGAGCTCATCTCCTATCAATCCTCCCTTCAGTCCACTCCAGTCACGCCGGCCTGGAGCTGCTCCTCGAACATATCAGGTAGATTTCTGCCTTAGTGTCATTGCACTGGAGGTTTCCTCCATCTGGAACATGCTTCTCCCAGAGACATCACAGCCAGCTTCTTCTCTTTTTTCAGGCTATCTTCAAAATGTTATCTTCATGATAAAGTCCTTCTTGGCTACCCTATCTAAATTCTCCCACCCCACCCCACCCCAGACACTTCTTGTCCCCCTTTTCTGCTTAAGTTTCTAATTCATCAATACATAACACATTACATGTTGTACTTATTTGTCTTATTTATTGTTTGTCTTTCTTACTAGAGTGTAAACCCCATAGGGACAGAGACTTCCTGTGTCTTGATCATTGCAGTGTCCCTAACACCTATAAAAGTATAAACTCAATAAACACATATTGTATGAAAGAATGAGTGAACAAACAGGTCCTCTTCCCTTGCAGGTACTTCTGTGCATAAACCAATAAACTGTAACAAGTAGTTTTTTCTTTCTTCTTTTAATATTCAAGAAAATAGTCAAGTTTCTAGGTGAAAAGGTTTTTACACATTATACTCATCTTTGCGCTCAAATTAAGAATGCTTGTAAGTCATATTTTAGCCACTTCTTTCTTTCTGAACCATCTCTCTACACTGACAGGATAGATCTGAAGAAAGGAAAATTAAGTTGTAAAACTCAAAACCAAGATATGTCTTTTTCTCAATTAAATGCATGCACAAAAAATGGGTATAAGGAAGTTTTGCTTAAATTCTCTTGATATTTGTGAATGTGCTTACCAGACCTTTAGTCACGGGTTGCAATAATGCCAAAAACATTTTTTAGAAAGCTCCAAGGACAACAATTTATTTCATAATTTTAAATGGAAAACACCATGTGAATATGTTTCCTTTATACCATGGACCAATGAAAAACATGAAGGTTTCATATTCAAAAGTGTACATGGATTACTTATGAGCAAATGAAATCGACTCAAAGTAAGATATATTTTACAATCACCCATCAGAGAAAAAGAGAGAAAAAGCATGATTAGAATTTGAATTTATGTATGTATAATTAAAAGGAGAGTAAGGAAAATTAGTTCAAATTTTAAAAATTGGCTGCTTTATGAAATAGAAGTGAAAACCATTATGTATTAATCTTCAGGCTAAACTCATCATTAATGTCTCCCGCTTCATTATCAATTCATATCTTCATAATCTCTCTGAGTTCTAGAATCATTCCCATCATGCCAACTTTCCCATTTATGCATTTCCCTGAGCCCTTATATTAATAGTTCCACTTCTAAATTATATGCAGTATCTTGAACATAGTAGGTAAAACAAAAAATGTTTCTCTGCATTAAAGTGGTTCAAAAATGTTTTGAGTTCTTATTGAAGTATTTTTTTAAATATGCCTTCTCTCAATGAGACTGGAAACTCCTCGAAATAGAAAGTATCTGTACCTCTTCCCTCTCTAATCCCCAAACCCCAAAACATACTAGAACTGAGTAAATACTTGTTCAACTTGATATTTTTAAAAAAGAAACATTTATGTGCATCAAACATTTAGGAATTAAAAATTATAATTTTATAGTATTTTAAATAAAATATTTCAGTAAGTCTAGTGTTACAAGGGGAGTGAGGAGATAATGACTCATCCAGAATCAGACAGGTTATTGTGTGTCGTTGCTGTTGTTGCTGTTGCTCCAGTTTTTTCACTATAGTAAGTCTGAAATATCAGTTAGACTGAAAAAAAAAATACTTACTCTAACTCTAGTTACTGACTTGCTCATATTATTTTTAAGGCATCAGTGGGTTTTCTCTGCTGAGTTTATCTCAAGCTGTTTTAATTCGGAAGGAAGGAAGGTAGAGAAGGAGGGAGGGAAGGAAGAAATTAGGGAGGTAGGAAAAAACTCTGGTGGGAAGGAGAAAAAAAGAAACAGGATTTGGAAGATTACATGTGAAGACTCCTTTCTTAGAGTCCTAGACTGATAATCATCATCATCACCACAGTGATATGAGACTTTATTCTGCACTAAGAACCTAGCTCTCTGCTCCTTGGAGATTAAGTATCCTCCAGGCATTTCTTCCCTCTCTGTGTTTAACAGCTGCACATCTGCAACACACATCATCTCTGTCTGCCACCTGACTTCTCTCGTGGGAAACTAAATTGGTTTAAGTCATGTGGGAGCATTATAAATACAGTTTAGTGATGAGAATAAATTGGTTCAAATCACGTAGGTACTTTCCTCCTAAGTACTGACTAATGAGGAAGTTTAGATGTGCTATAATTTATAAACAGAATGAAGGAGGTTACCTGGCAAGATATAAGAGGCTGGAACAATTATTGTATTTAAGAGATTTAAAGAAAAAAAGGAGGAAGCACTTCCCAAATCATTCCATGAGGCAATATTACCTCGATACCAAAACTAGACAAAGACATCACAAGAAAAGAAAATTACAGGTCAATATCTCTTAAGAGTAAAGATGCAAAAAGTCTTAAGAAAATACTAGCAAACCAAATTTAGCAACAAGCACACTGGGGGATGGGCACACTTATAACTTTGACTCAACCAGTACAAAAGCAATTTATGTAACCAAAATGTTTGTACCCCATAATATTCTGAAATTTAAAAAATAAACTATCATATCTCTCATCTTCCTAATGATCAGGACCTGAAGCTCTGAAAGAAGAATGTATATGGATTAATGAGGAGACCTATGACTCTACCTGGCATTGCAATTTGTAAGATATTTCCCTGTGGCTTCTTATAAAGGAGAAATAGTACAATGCGCTATTTTTGTAATAAAAATCATGTAAATTTCAAATAACTATTCCTGAATGAAGGCCACTGTCATGATACCAAAGCATACTTTAGCTGAGGAAACTTGATGTGTAAAGAAAACTGATCCCCAAAGACAGTTTTCAATATCTAGATTGGTCCCAGAATAAATTTAGTCTGTAGATAAAAATAAAATAATAAAATAAAATAAAATAAAAATAATTATACACCATGGCCCAGTAAAGTTTACCCCATAAATGCAAAAGTGGTTTATCACCTAAAAATCAATTAATATAATATACCACATCAATAAAACATAGATCAAAAACCACATTATCATCTCAATAGACACAGAAAGAGAATTTGATGAACTCCAACATCCTTTTATTATAAAAAAAAAAAAAAAAGCTCAACAAATTAGTAATAGAAGGGAACTTCCTTTGCCTGATAAAAGGCATCTATGAAAAATCCAAAGCTAGCATCATACTCAATGTGAAAGCCTGGAAGCTCTTCTCTGAAGATCAATGACATGACAAGGATGTCTGCTTTCACCACTTCTATTCATCATGATACTTGAGGTTCTAGCCAGGATAACTAGGCAAGAAAATGACATAAAGACATCCGTATTGAAAGGACTAACCATCGTTCTGTGTGGAGATGACATGATCTCATATACAGAAAATCCTGAGGAATCTACTAAAAAACTATTCGAACTAATAAACAAGTTCAGAAATATTGCAGGACACAAGACCAATCTACAAAATCAAGTGTATTTCTATGTGTTGGCAATAAAGAATCCAAAAATTAAATTAAGAAAACAATTCAAAAAATTGAGCTGGGCCTGCCAAGGACGAGGTCTGGTTGGAAAGGGGCTGAGAGGAGCCTGGCAAAAGTTTGGTCAGTGGCAAGATGGCTGACTAGAGACACCAGCTGCCAGAGAAGGAGAAGTTTTAGATAAAAGAGAAAAAATGAACAAACAAACATCGATTGGAGATGGGTCTGAGGGAAGGAGCCAGAACTTTCTGGAGACTCCATGGGAAGAAGTTGTAGAGCAGAACAGGAAGGAGCAAGGTATCAGCAGAGATCAACCCCTGAGAGGCATGGAGTCCAATGAGAAGTGTAGGTGGAGCGGTTTGTTTCTCCTTCCCTCCCATCTGTGACAGCAGGTAGGTTCCTGAGCTGCTGGAGAGACTTTCTGCCCACATGAGCCCAGAGGCTGCTGCCGCTACTGAGCTGGGAGCTTCTTGTGAACAGGGCACCAGGCTCCCAGATCCCCTGGGATGCCTCCCATCTCCACAGACCCAAACTGGGACATCAGGCTCCATATTGTTTCTCTACTCACTGTGCACCTTTGTCCTTCCCAAGGGGCTTCAACTCTTTGGGTTTCATCTTGCTCATTCCCACACAGATATTTCCCAACTCTGACCCAGACTACAGGAGCCGCAAGGGTCCAGTGGGTCTCAGGTGATTTGCATGACTCCAGTGCATGGCCGTTTTGGGCAGGCAGCCTCTCAGAGAGAGGGACAGACATGACCAGAGTGCCAGCTTTCCTCCATCCAGACTCTTTTTCTCCCCTTTCACTCCCCTACCTGTGGCTGCCAAGAGAGACAATTAAGCCACCACACTGAGACTTCGACAGAGAGTGGGGCTCTGACCTGTCCTCTTGGGGTCCTGTGGTGGACTGAGGGATGCTCAGACTGGGAGCTACCTGCCCGCCAGCCCTTCCTGGTACTGTTTACCTGGCAACTCCATCAGTGCGGGGCATGGCCTCAGGGTATAGGGACCTCGAACCTGCTTTGGCACATCTATGAGCAACTCAGGACCAGCATACTTCTCCCTGGCATAGTGAGGGTTTGAGCTTGGGGGATCCAGGGATGTGCCCATAGGCCAGATCCCCTACCCGCCAGGTCTCAATTGCATTGCTCAGGGAAACCATGGGGAGATTTGTGAATTAGTTTCGGGAGGCAAGGGTTCCCACATGGGCTGATCAGCGGGTAGAGTGCAGTGTGGGTCCTAGCTGCAGTGTGCTTGCAGGGCACCCCTTTCCTGACAGGAGGGCCAAACTCTAAGCTCAGGCTCAGATCCTAGGCAGGGAACCTCCTGGCCAGCATCTCAGTTGTGGGGGAGCTCGACTGGCTTGAGTTCCTGCCTGCTGGCAGAAGCCAGGGGGAAACCACAAACCAGGGGAGGGTGGAGAAGAACCCCAGTTTGCCAGATTGTGAATCTCAGATGGTCCCGCCTCCACAAGCAGACTTTCTGGCTGGATGGTACCACTTCAGCCCCTCCCTGACAGCTTTATCCAGAAGCTGGGAGCAGACCTTTGACCCCTGGTGAAACAGATGCCTTGCCAGCTTTTGTGGAGCATGAGGGCAATCTCACCCAACCCAGCCAAACCCAACCTCGCTCCCCCACCCACTTCCTCTGAGGCAGAGAATAATGATTCACCTGGAAGTTCCAGGGCCCAATCCACCATCTGGGGCATTGGAGTGCTTCTCCTGGGGGACTAGAGATGGTCACAGGACCCAAAAACAATGTTGCCACTTGTTCCTTCCAGCAAGTGCCACCAACTGACAGGAAGGTCAATATGCACAGTCCCTTACAGCATTTACTGAGTCAATCATACAGGGTATGGTTGATTCTCACCGACAATCACCACCTACTGTCTCAGAGATTAAACTAGTCATGCCATTATCTAAATAAAACAAAATCCAAAAATCAGAAGCAACAGCTGCTCCAGATGAAAAAGAATCACTGAAAGAACTTCAAAAGTATGAAGAATCAGAGGGAAAGGACAATGGATACCAACCAAAGGCAATGGATACCAATCAAAATCAGAATATTGAAATTACACATAAAAAATTCCAAATATGGGTTATAAGTCAGCTCAATGAAATACAAGAGAAAAATGGAAAACCAACAAAAGGAAACACAAAAAAATTCAGGAAATGAATGAAAAATTCACAAAATAAATCAAATTATTTTTTAAAAAATAAAATGTAACTTCTGGAAATGAAAAATTTATTCAAGGAAATACAAAACACAGTGGAAAGTCTTAAGAATAGACTAGACCAGACCAGGCAGAAGAAAGAATCTCAGTGCTGGAAGACAATGCCTTCAAATTAAACAAATCAGTCAAAGATAAAGAACAGAGAATTAAGAGAAAGGAACAAAGCCTACAAGAAATACGAGTTCATGTAAAGAGGCCAAACATTAGAATGTAGCCAAACATAAGAATCACAGGCATCCCTGAGGGTGAAGAAGAGAATACACTAGGGTTGGAAAACCTATTCCAAGGAATAATTGGGAAAATTCCCTGGTCTTGCCCAATTGTTATCAGGCTCTCACCATCAGGTCAGCTACTCCCAGTGCTTGGGGAAGCAAGGTTAAAGACTGAAAAGAAAGAATAGGCATGTACTCTCTAGCACTACCTAAATGAGAGTGAAGTAGAGGTCGCCTCTTCATGCAAACTTGGGAAGTAGAAAAAAATTATCTTCACCTCAAAATACCAGAATGCCAGAAAGCTTAGAAGGCTCAGGGGCACACATTCATTCTTCAATTTTACAATAAATATATACTAAATGCCAATCAGGTACTGCCATAGGAAATGGTGACAGAAGAATCATAGCAAGACACAGTCATTGCCCTCAAAGAGGTGAAGGTCTACTCGTACTGGGGTAAAAGGCTGAAGATTTGGGTTCAGGTCTTGTCTACCAAAAGAACTCTGTAAACTCTGCATGTCTCTGATTCTTCCGAGTCCCCATTTTTTAAAAATTAAACAAAAAAGAGAAAGTAATTTGCCTGCCTCATGAGGAGTTCATGAGATTCAGATACAACTATGTTCCCCTGAGTCCCCTTGTGCACACTTAGCGGGTCCTTCTTGGTACCTAGCCAACTTTGTCAGTAAACATCCTTAGGAAGGATATGAAAAACTCATTCACCCAAAGAAATAAAGGGCTATTATGCTTAAAGGTGGGTCCTCTCAGGAGTATTTACATTTTCATGGAAGATTAACTCCTTAAATTGAATACTGAAATAATTTCTGCTTGTAGATTTCCATGTGGTAACTTTTTTTCAAAGTGTGATTCTAAAGTGGTAGGCAACTCCACTCACAAGTCGAGCTGCCCCTGCTGCATGGAGAATAGAGCCAGCATAGAAAAATCTATGTCTTTTTTTAAAAAGCATATGTTAGTTCATTCACAGACTTTATAAATGTATCCAAGAAGTATTCCTGGGATATTCTGCCTCATAAGAGAGAAAAGGATGTTCCCTTTGAGGACCTCCACAGTTGGCGAGGACAGATTTTAACCATATTTGTTTCAGAAATCACCTCAATCATCAAATTAGAAGAAAGTGTCACTACCCACTGCTGTACAAGAGAAGACAGGAGCGTGTCAATGCACAACATGTAAATATTAATCCCTTTGCTGTGTTCCCTAACTGTAGTTAAGAGATGATCACAGGGGTTATCATCTGCTACCCCCTGTAGTGCCTCAGTCTGCTTTTAAGCTTAGCAAGTTTATCTACAAAACATTTTATCAGCACTAGACTCAAAAAATATTCCTTAGTACCTGCAACACCCATGACACTGCAAGGAACTGACGGGCTAACAAAAATGAAGACATGGTCTTTGGTTTCAAGCCATTTTCATTGCTATATAGTACTTCAAATGGAATTCTATGCCGATGTCATCTGAGTAAAAGTTAAAGTAATGAGATTAATAGCCTGGAGAAGAGGGAAAGTACCATGATACTATCTTCAATATTTGAAGTGTGGGTACATGGCAGAATAATTGGCATACAAGAATACACTCGGAAGCAAATTTTGGAAATTTCAAAGTGACTAATTTCAAATCTAAATATGAAAGTATCTGGCCGGGCGCGGTGGCTCACACCTGTAATCCTAGCACTCTGGGAGGCCGAGGCGGGTGGATCGTTCAAGGTGAGGAGTTGGAGACCAGCCTGAGCAAGAGCGAGACCCCGTCTCTACTAAAAAATAGAAAGAAATGATCTGGACAACTAAAAATATATATATATATAGAAAAAATCAGCCGGGCATGGTGGCGCATGCCTGTAGTCCCAGCTACTCGGGAGGCTGAGACAGAAGGATTGCTTGAGCCTAGGAGTTTGAGGTTGCTGTGAGCTAGGCTGACGCCACGGCACTCACTCTCACCTGGGCAGCAAAGCGAGACTCTGCCTCAAAAAAAAGAAAGTATCTGGGCAGTTTATGTACTTGGTGGGCATAAGGAATATACACACACTGGGGAAAAACTGTGCGTGCTCTCAAGTAGCATCATGATTGCCATATGGTAGGTGCTTAATTGATATCTGCTGATTAGTTGTTTGATTTGTTGTAGAGGCAGTCTATTTTTTTTTTTTTTTTTTTTTTTTTTTGAGACAGAGTCTTGCTCTGTCACCCAGGCTACAGTGCAGTGGCTCTGCGGTTATAACTCACTGCAACCTCAAACTCCTGGGCTCAAGCAATTCTCCTGCCTCAGCCTCGCAAGTAGCTGTAACTACCGGTGAGCACCACCATACCTAGCTAATTTTTCTTATTTTTATTTTTTGTAAAGGCAGGCTCTCAATGTTGCCCAGGCTGGTCTTCAACTCCTGGCCTCAAGGGATCCTCTTACCTCAGCCCCACAAAGTGCTGGGATTACAAGCATGAGCCACTGTGCCCAGCCAAGGCAGACTATTTTATTGAAGATTCCCATGCCAGTGTAATCTACCTCTTGAGAAATCACAGAACGTTTCTAAGAGATAAAGAATTTTAAAAGCTGCTGACATGCTTTTATCAGCTCTTTATTTAACATTTCTGGGCTCTGGGTTGTTGTCAATTATAGGTAAAAATGTTCTGTAAAGAAACAGTATGGCCCTGTTTTGGTTTGCTTTGTTTTGTAATTGCTAAAAAGGTTTTTATATATCTCTAAGGATTAGAAACCTTCAGATCATTTGCCTAAACTTCCTGATGGTCACATGACCAAACTGACCCTTCCCTAGAGTCCAGTTGTTTTATAGCCATAGCCATTAGAGAGTTTTCATTTGACTGTTTCTTATTATTGTTTCTTGATGAATCTTTGCCTGATGCAAATGGGCAGGACAAAGCCCATGAGGACTGTCAAAATGGAAAGAAAGAATAAGATTTATAACAAGAAGGCAGTAAGTTTCCTGGCATGTTATCATGATTAACTGTCACTTGTATTGATAACTTCGAGAATGAATCTCAGAAGTATATTTTAGTATACTGTGAGCCTATAGCTAAGACCCCAAATGAATGTTCACCCATAAATAAAAAATGATGGCTAGTATTTATTAAGTGTTTAATATATGTCAAGGGCTGTGGTAAACATTTTAAGTGCATTATCTCATTTATTATTCTCAGCGACACAGTAAAGTAGGTGTTTCCATTCTCTGTTCCACACATGAAGAAACCTACATAAAGAAATTTCTTCTTGAAGGTTATCTAGTTAGGAAGTGGTGGGGGCCGAACCTGGCTTCAGGAATCAACACCAAACATTTTCTGACATCACTCCTGTTCCTAAATTTATGTTGCAATAAGGCCAAGCTAAGCCATAGACTGCTGAAAGGGGACATATTGCAGTAAATTATGGTGTTAAGATGGCCTTTCAACTGAAAAGGAAGTCTGTACTCACAGGAATACACTGAAATGACACCTGCTCCGTCACTTCTGAGAGGACCCTCTGGCAAAGGTCTCCTTGTCCCATAGGCCGACAGAACTCAGCCCGCTGCCCAGCAGCTCGGCTGTGTTCTCCTCCAGGGCGTGACTAGTTTGCTCTGAGTCACAGAATAAATTAAAGAGTGGAAAGTTCCCTTTCAGCTTCTTCCTGCTAAATGAGAGCAACTCTATTAGCTTATTCTGAATAAGAACACATATGTAAGGAATGCTTCAGTTAGTTGAATCCAGTTAGCTAAACACTTTATTAGTCAGCATTTTTCCACAATTAACTTCTAAGGACAAAAAGGGCAAATTTCAAAATAATTGGAGAAGAAAACTTTTAAATTCTGCTCCAGGCCTAGTATACGTTCAACTCAGACTCCCACACTTCTACGACTATGTGATAGTATTCAGTAATAGTCAGCATGTAATGAAGCACTAATTGTGTGCCAGATACTTGTGCTAAGGGACTCCTGTGTCTGTGCCCTTTAACACAGCAAGCCTTTGAAGCAGACATTATTCCCTTCATTTTACACGTTAGCAAATCGAGCCATGGAGTAGTTCATTTGCCCACCTAATAGATGGTAATGAGGAAATTTAAACCCACAGAGCCCAACGCCTTAGCCAATACATCATATTGTCTCCTGATTATTAATGCATGATAAAATGATGACTCTGAAGTATATTATTCAATAAATAATAATGACAGCTAACATCCATTGAGTGCTTCCTGTGGCCAGGACATGTTTTAAGCACATTACAGCTATTATCTCATTTAATCTTTATGTCAACCCTTTAAATTTTTTCAGACTAGGAAACGGAGGCACTTTAGAGGTTAGACACAGTGATGGAGCCAGGACTGGGACCAAAATGTCTAACTCCAGAGTGCATCTTTTTCACTGTTGCACATACAACCTTTTCTTTTTCTTTTTCTTAGGACTAGGTACAGAAGAATACAGGTCTAATGAATTTCAGAAAGATCTTCTCTAATAAAGTTAATCAACCAATAAAAGCTAAATCAAAAAGGAAGTTCTGGTTGGTTAATTTAATGACTATTCAAATGATCAAAACCATCCCATTTCTGAGCTTTCTGGTTAATTGGGTGCCCATTGGCTTCAGGCTGTTCTAGTCATGGAGAATTCCAATTCCAGCCATGGAATGTTTTTTTCTTTTTTCCATTCTCTTTGGTAAGAAAGTCAGCGAAACATTCAGGGATGCCCTTAGAAAACATTTACCCTTTGAAACATTATGCTTTTATTAAGCATCTCTGCTACAACTCTGAAGATTTTCTCTTGAATCATATCTAATAGAAACCAAAACTGTGCATAATTTAAGTTGGCCGAGTAAGAGTCTTTCCACTTCAAACATATTTCCTAAAGATTGAATCATTCATTTTAAAAGCATTTTCCCAGCTCTTGGTGTGACAGAAACCCTAAGTCATCATTGATTTTACTCTTCATAGGATAAAAGATCCCCAAAGCTTGCAATTGATGAACTGTTAAATTCAGACATATGGATGTGATATGGTTTTCAAATGGGACAAATAGGAGTCATTAAACTTCAAAGCGATAGCATTTTACCATATTTTTTTAGTGGGAGGCATTCAAGGAAATGTCCTTCAAGTGAATGAATTAATTTTCCTAACTAATTTTTGTTCTTTAAATGCCTTTAGCTCAATAAATGCTAAGGTTATCCTAATTTTCCTTTCTAAAAGTTCTTACATTTGTTTTCTTCTTTAATGTGATAGCTTATTCTAGGGCTTGAATTTTTTTTAAGTGTATGCTATGCTTGTGTTTAGCCTATAAACTACCAATTCCTTACATTTGACGACTGTAACATTTTCAACCCACTTCAAATTCTTCCATTCATTGTTTTTCTCTGCCTAACACAATGAATTTTTAGTTCCACGTGGCTCCTCCTCCCTTCTATATTAATATCCATGTTCTTTTCCTCTAGAACATCTTCCTACTTCTCATATGCCCAATTGGCATTCTCTTTTCAGAGAGAACACAACAAAATATTACTCCACCAAGAAGCCATCCCTTTTACTAGTAGTGTGGTTTGGATATTCAAATCCTTCTGGACTTAACTCTCACCCAAAGCTCCTGTTATAACTGTGGTACTCAAAGAAACCAACTTATAAAGTCAACAGCAATAACAAAAGTTTTGATGTATTTTATTTTCCAAAAAGATTTATCATAAGATATCTACACCTTCCAGCCAAAGACCACCAGGAATACTTCTGAAATTGAACAAATTTAGGTTTGTTGATTCATAGAAATGAAGAAAAACCCACATCATTCAGGACCATGGAGCATGTTAGGAAGAAGGTATTAAAAAGGACTTATATTTTTGCAAGTGTTAGATGGTTTGGAAGAGGGTTCAAAAGAGCGTGGTTGTTTACTGTCAAGAAGAGAGAGTCATTCTATGACTGGTCATCTTAATAATTCTTTAAGGAGAGAAGACCAGAGCAAGACTATGATTGGTAAAGAAACAGCAATCACTCCCACTACTCTTGATAGGAGGATATTGGGTCCATTTTATGTTTTGGACAATGTTTGTGTTTTCTTTATGCTCAGTTATGATTTTGGAGGGGTCTTGTTTTGTCTCAATTCATCCCAGTCATGGAATGGTCTTAACTGATGCTGTGGTTAATAGGGTAACACTCCACCCAACTGTGAATGCCAGACCAACTCTTGGCAACACTAAGGCCTACCTGACAGCACCCAGCTATCAGGGGCTGGGTTTTTTTTCCCTCAAAAATAATGTATATTCATTTTCTAAAACTTGAAAGGCATGGAAAGTACTGAGAAGAAAATGAAAATCTCCCTGGTAGTGTTTGTTTAGCAGGGCGAGGGGGAGACAAAGAAAGCAAGCCATCATGTGTGTGTTGGCTCTGCAGTGGTGCTTCTCCTGTTGATGGATCTGAGGCCTGCAAAAGAAAAGCTGAAAAGAGAGCTCTGGGGATCCACCCCTCCCACCCTCAAAAAAAAAGCCAATTCAGCTAGGGCAGTAAAGATATCAATAACCGGGCTGCATTCAGAAGCTGGCATTCCAAGCCCAGTGATTTAAAACGTTCACCATGGCAAACGTCCCGCAGCTGCCAGCACTGTGCTTTTCCACTCAATATAATACTCACTGGGTGCCAAGCACATGTATTTGTTATTTATTTATTTATTTATTTATTTTAGAGATAGGGTCTTGCTCTGTCACCCAGGCTGGAGCGCAGTGGTGCCAACATAGCTCACTGCAGTCTCTGCTGTCTGTCTCAAACTCCTGGGCTCAGGGGATCCTCCTGCCTTAACCTCCCAAGTAGCTGTGACTGCAGGCGGACACCACTGTGCCTGGCAGCACATGTATTTAATTATCTAAAACTCATAACAATCCTATGAGGTAGGTCCCATTGTCATCCTATTTTACTGATGAGGAAACGGAGACATGGAAAAGTTTAAAAAAAAAAAAACTGCCCAAGGTCACAAATCTAGGAAGTAGGAAATACAGGATTTAAACTCAAGCAGTCTGTTCTGGGGAATGTGATACTAACCACAATATCAAATAGTGTTACTTACCTAATTTTGCCCACTTTGAGTATGAAAAGCTTGACCGTAATAGTAAGTGTTAGAACACCCCATTCCACATCTGTATTGCTCTCTCACTCTCTCTCTCTCTCTCTATATATATATTTATGTACACACACACACATGCATATATGTATATGTATGTGCATGTAATAAGTGTGGATGTCTGTGTGTGTGTATATATACACACACGTACACACACAAACATACACATATACATACACTGGATTTAAAATTTTTATACTATGTAGAACTATAAAATAAATTGTCAAAAATGACTGAATGAAATCTCTGGAATGAAACTGTATGCCTTTTTCTACACATTAAGATATACATAAAATTTATAACCACTCTGAAAATCATACAGTGAGAAACTGTTGCAAAGTTTCATTTTTTTAAATTAGAGACCTAGAAAAATCCTATAACCTCCTGCTAAGTGCCGAGGGCTGAGTGGCTGCTCAGGGTCATACTGATTTCCTTGCAGTATCTGCATTTTGCCCCTTCCACTCTCTGTGTTTTATTCTACCTCATTCTGTACTGGGATGGGGACATTTCAAGAGAAGTCACTTCTAGCTTAAGGACAACATGAAGCTAGACCCTCCCTCATTGCACAACATCATCCAAGGTTTCCAGGTAAAACCATCATCTATGCCCCTGGCAATAGCAGTTTGGAGAATTCCTGTTGAGTGACTTCTGCCCTCTGTCTTTGTAGGCTATGTAAGAACTAAAAGGTAAAAGCCTTGGTCATTCTTTATGAACTGAGCAACTTTTTGGGGCTTGATAATCACCTATTTATTCTAGACGAGAGTTAATTAAAAGTAATGAAAAATGAAAAAGACAGTGCACAAATACACACTAATCACCACCTCAAGACTAGATACTATGGGGATTAGGAAATATCTAAAAAATTCATCATTTCTTAGGTAGCAGGAGTGCCTTGCAAACCCATTTTTGCCCTGTCAAATAACAACTTATAACAAGTTTCTTCATTTCATATTCCATTCCCTATTAGACATTCATAATGCTGAACCGGACGAATTAATGAATTATATGCAAATTTCCCAATTAGGCATCACCGACATGTATCACCATCTCTGCCGATGTGAATTGGACAGAGCAGAAACTGGGAGAAAAATTCAGACTCATTGGGTAACACTCAGCAAGTCTCCTCGGTAAAATGACTCAAATTATATCTATTTCACAAAATCCTGTAGCTGAATATAGGGGTGTTAATAATTATTTTAAGGTTATAATAACTATGTCAATAATAACAAATGTCATTATTTATTATTAAAGTTATAGTTTCTATTTTCATTAATCCACAAATTATATAAATAATAAATTGTATAAAATATATGATTGTATAAAATAATAAATTATATAAAATAAATCACATAAATAAAATGTAAATATATAAATTAGTCTATTTATATAATTATATTTATTATTAAAACAATAATAAATATTATTGCAATAATAATTATTACAAAAAGAAAGCGTTAAAATATCTTTAAAAGTAGATGTGGATTGTGGCCAGTTTGGTTTTACAAACATTTATTGAGCACCTACTACATGCCAAAATAATTAGGATACAAAAATGAAAAAGACAAGTGTCTGGCCTAGACAGTGAGGACCTTCTAAACTGGCTGAAAGACAAGCCCACTGATGAACGATTTCAGTTGAGTATAGAGGACTATAGAGGACAGGCTTCTAAGCTGGTGAAGCAGGAATGAGAAGTTTCGTTTTTTCATATTAGAGGATGTACTAATATGTAGGGACTACTGATTGAGTCAGTTACCTATTAGAGGAAGGTGTTAGAGATGAGATCATGCTCAAGTGGTAAGACTGTGCTTGAGATCATGCTAAGTAGGAATCAGCAATTAAAGAGAATAAACAATGGATAAATGGCCCCATACAAGGCCAAATAAGTGAATGATAACTCAAAATGCTGATTCGTTACCCAGATTGTTTTTCAGCTGCTTAGCTGGTTCAGTTGATTGGGATTTTATCTTTTCATTCATCATTCATTCATTTAGTTGGCATTAGGATATCACATAGTGGAAATGCTCAATGAAGAATCAAAATACCCATTTCCACCTGTGCTCAGGGGTGATGTCTACAAACACAGTTATTGAAAGTGTAGCAACCAAAGTAGAATAACTCCTAAGGGATAGTAGAAAGCATTCAGTTTTGTTTGGTAACAAAAATTTTTTTTAATTTTAACTATTTAAATATTTGTTCTGGCAGACCTGCACCACGTGATCTTTATTTTTTCATGTGTCTCAATCACAAATAGCAGAACTTATTAAATCATTGTTAAATATTGTATATTAGTAAATTGCCATGTGAGTTTTCCTTATTATTGCACAAAGCTTTCATTTAGAAAGGGGTCTCCCCAACAGCATCTCTTCGGACTTTTCGATACACACACACACACCCATGCACACACACACACACACACACACACATACACACATAAAAAAAATCTTTTATTTCTATTCATTTCCCTCCTTGAATTTTTCTCTCAGTTCCTCCTCTGAATTCTGATTCTTGAGTTGTCTTTTATTTCATGAAACTTTGCCAAAGGCAATATTAGTCATCCATTAATGTCCCAGGTGAGCTACTTATTATGTTATTCCAATAGAGTTTGAAAATATATACTAATGTAATACAGGAAAATCACGTTACAAAAGAAGAACACCAAGCTTTGATCATGATTTTTCTGTACAAGATGTATATTTTGGATGATAGCTTAACCTATTCTACCAGCAAGCTAATCTCTGCTGAGGGAAAAAAGTCATAAATATTAGAAACACAACTAACTCCTCTTATTTACAGGTTTTTGTGTCTTTATTCATGTTGTTCAAGCAATCCAGACTGCCATCAGCATCCTCCTCTGCCTATCAAACCTTTTGAAGGGTTTCCTGATCCCTCGGAAAGAATCAGCTGCATTTTCACAGAACACTGCATACATCCCTACTTGGCAAGAACACAATTCCTCTTTATATGTTAGTTAACTGCTTACATGTATAGCCTGTTAGGAACTTGAATACAGCTGTTCCAAAAGCAAGCTGTGAGGATTAAGGATTTTGGTGGGAAAATGCCACAGACACAAAGAACAGATCAGGACTAGGGCACCAGGAAGTAATATAATGTATTTCAAGTCATCATTCAAGGGGGCAATACATCATCATCTGAGTTGGTGGGCCACTGGTGTCCTTTGGGTGAACACCAGTGTCTTGGTTTTAGGTGCATTATTTGAATTAGAATAGGACTCTCAAAGTAAGGGTGGAGCATTAGGGAATAAGATGCTATTAGAAAAAGCTAACGAGAAAGTTGGGGCTTCTTTCAAGTGAGCAGATGCTCAAGAAATACTTCCAACCTCAGTGTGGAAACCAAAGTGAAAAAGCAAGAAACCAAGAAGGAAAACACTGCCGAGGTTAGAAAACAGGCTCTCCATGGTTCTCTGGCCTACTGGACAGAGCATCAAGCATGATCCCAAATCCTAATTCTTGTTTGGTAGGAGCCCAGTTCTTTGAATTAGCTATTTAAGTAGTTACCCATCTGGATGGATGGAAAAATAGATACATACACATAACCTTAGAAAATAAATAAATAAATGACTGTGTTAAATAGTTGAAGTTGTTAGCAACAGTTTTCTATGTTGTGGGATTACAGAGTAATTTTTTCAAAAACTGTCTTTTCTATCTTTCCCAAATTTTTAATAGAAATGTGTCCTAATTTTACAATCAGAAAAAAGGTTATTAAATGAGCATATGTATGTGTATATATATGTATACTATTTCTTTCTCTTTTTACTAAACCAATAATTCTCAGTCAGGGGCAATTTTGACCCCAGACAGCATTTGGCAATGTCTGGAGAAATATTTGGTTATCACAATTGTGGAGTGTGCTACTGGCATCTAGTGGGTAGAGGCCGGGAGTGATGCTAAACATCCTACAGTGTACATGACAATCCCCAACAGCAAAGAATTATCCAGCCCAAAGGGTCAAAGGGGCCAAGGTTGAGAAGCCCTGAATTAAACAAACAAAAGTTTTATGAAGCTCTTATCTCTCCCTACAGTTAATTCCATTGGTATTATACACAGTTATTTCAGATTAATTTATTTTTAAAATAAAATTAAGAAATGAATTTCTAGCATTTTAATAGAGATATTTTGTATGCATTACCAAGGGTTTGAAGTAAATAATTAAACTGTTTTCATAATACTATAGTATATTTTCTAATTAAATGACATTAGAAGTAATACCCTTAAAAAGAAAAATCAATTTTGCATGTTCTCTTCTTAACTTATGTCCTTGCTTCTTTATTTTCTGAGAAGTATTGATGTCTTTTTCACAAGTGACAGTGTTTTTTTTTCCATATATCCCTATTTTTAAGGCAGGTCCATTAGAAACTATTACCTCTGTCTCAGAACTGCTCAAGTGAAAATGACTTTCTGGACTGACAAATGCTGAAAAAGATTGTGTTTCTTGTTTACTTTTATGCTTATTTATTGGCGTGCAAAAGTTTTTACATGTAACAAATTCTAAGTAAATATATATTGGATTGAATTGAACTGAATAGTGTATACTTCATCTGGACACAGTTTATAAAGGTGTAAAAATGCATAATAAATTTTAGAATAAGTAATTAAAAGATACATTTTTGGACTCTCTAGAATCAAGAATTAGAGTTGATTTAATTCAATAAGAGGTTAATGGGCATCTTTGGGGCATCTATCACTTTGCCAGATTTCTGTAGAATGTTAAAAGTAGCATAAAATGCATTCCTTAGTCTTGAAAAATTTGTAATCTGACCAAGAGATATAACACATCCTGAGAAAACCATTTTGTATCAGAGCAAAACAGCACATTGTTGAGGGGCAAAATGAGTAACTAATTAGTGCAATAAGAGTTTAAGGAATGAAAAATATCTATATGTCTGGAATCAACAGAGTTGGTTTCACGACAAAGATGAGAATTGTACTGACCAGTGAATACGCCCAGCAATGAGGGGAAGGTATTGTAAGGCAGAGAAAACAACAAGAACAAAGCTAAGAAGGTAAGACACTGTGGGCATGTTCATGGGGCAGGGAACAATCCTGGCTGAGGCAGGTGATTGAACTACTAGGAAGTGGCCAGATTATGATGAGAGTCAAATGAGTGAATGCTCATAGGAAAACTCTGTAAAATATCTAAACCTATGAATGGGATAAAATATTCCATCTCTAAACAAAGTTTGGAAATTGTGTTTTCAGTCCCTATCACATTTAAAATGATTACTTAACCTAATATGGTTTAATATTATCTTCCTACACCAACAGACCTTGTACTACATAAAGCAAAAATCTAGCCTACGTAATGCACCTAATGTTCTACAAAAATGCCCATTAGCAAAGGCAAGCCAAATTTAGCTATAGACCCATGTAGCCTTTCCCCCTATGTGACTACAAAGATAGTAAGAGTCCTCATTTCTGAACAGAGGTGCTCTAATTAAAGAATTTTTAATTTCCTTAAGCATTATCCTAATATTATATTTCTGTCAAGGGAATAAGAGAGGATGTACTGTATTCTGTCTGGACAAGGAGTCTTTCAGAAGGTAGGAATGAACAATCAACGTTGTTTGTTAAGAATCATCAGACTTAATTTAATACACCTATGTTGAACTCATGATAAAATGCAAGAAGAAACAGATCATTGGCTCAAAAAAAAAAAAAAAAAAACACCTTGCATTCTACCTATATGCAGTTGCATAACCATTTCCACTTGCTAGAATAAAATTATTTTTCCTGACTAGAGACCAAGAACAGAGACCTTTGGAGAATAAATAAGCTTTATAGTTGAGGTAAAAAGAACTCCAATACCTAGTTCCCTTTAGTGACAATTAATAATTAACAACAACTTCCAAAAGATTGGCTAATGTATCTTTAAAATTAAAAATTGGCATCTTCAGGGATTGGGGAGTTGGGGGTAGGTAAACTCACAACTAATGGATGCAGTGAGCATCGTAAGGGGGAAAAGGCATGCCTCAAATCATCGTTTGGTGTGGCAAAGTCGTAACGTAACCAAAATGTTTGTACCCCAATAATATCCTGAAATAAATAACTAAAAAAATTGGTGTCATACACATTTAAATCTGTAAATACTACAGTCAAATTAACTATGAAGCAATAATCCTTAGATTCCCCGAAAAATGTTTTGGTAACTGTTAATTCCCCTACGAAACGTTGTTGGTTAGGAATAAACTCAGCTGCATAAAACAGCTTTACTTACAGTGGCTTAGCCGAATGGAGATTTGCTGTTCTCAAAGAAGAATTCCAAAGGAAAGCTGACAAGGGCTCTTTTCAGTGTTTCCACGACACCCCTTAGGACAAACTGCCTTCTGGTTTTCTACTAAATATCCTTAGATAACTTTCAGTTACATTGCATTGTCCAGAACTATGTCACATGAACCACCTTCCAGTTGAAAAGTAAGCTGGGAAATAAAGTTTTTAATTATGTACATTGCAGACTCACATAAAAGTAAGGGAGATGGAGAAGAATTACGTAGGTCAATTGTCAAAATCTATCAGCAGCACAAATTCAGAGTGATTGCAGTAAGACTCCAGCTATTACAATATCTTTGTTAAAGCACTACTAAGTAAATTGGGTCTGTTAACAACTTAACTCCAATATCTAAGTGCCATACAGAAGTCCATTTTCCAGGTTTTCATTAACTGGGTCATTTTGTGCCTTTAAGCTACATCGTTGTCTAATGCATTTCTTGGAGAGCAGCCCGAGCACAGCTTGTATCCATCCACAGGATAGGTTCCTGTGTAGTGTCGCCATGCCCACAAAGACAAGAGTGATCTATGAAGATTTCTACTTACTCAGAAAGTGACCAATTGATATGTTGTGGATGGTAATTGAGAGGTTCAATTCAGGAAAAGTGAAAAAAAAAAAAAAAAAGGAAATTGAAGATATAATACCTTTGCTTTCCCAGCTGCTTTCTTCTTTTGCTAACAAGAAAGTGGCAGTATATTAAGAGCTAACAAATTCCTGAAAATAACAGCTCAGTAGCTAACAGAGTCTGGCACATGTGGGTATTCAAGTAACGTTTGTTGAATAAACCTTTGCCTATTTATTTTTATCAAAAGGTACACAGAAATTGGTTAAAAAGAAGCATTCTTCATCTGCTTTAATGAAGCAGTCAAAAGCATTTACTCAGCATCCACTCCTTGTAAGTGAAAGCTCTGTGAAGAGCCCCAAGGAAATGCTTGCTAGAATCTCTCACCCTGAAAGGTCTTGCCCTGTCTTTTATGTGACCTGGCAGATTTTTCTGACTCCCATCCAAAGTTATAATTAATCAAGTCTATGGAAATTGGTTTCTAAGCCATTTGGCCACCAAGTAAATTATCGACATTATAAAATAATTTCCTAAATCAGCATATAAATCAGTTTGTGTTGGAGGTTAAGGACAATCAGTCAATGAATCAGTGCACCAAGCACTTGAATTGGTGTTGAGGGGCATTTAAAGACCCACAAATAACAGCTCCTGCCATTGACAACTTATGATCCATTTGGGAAGACAATATGGGTTCAGGGAAAAAAATCATGTAGTAAAGTAACATCATATTTGCAACTCATTAGATTAATAGAATGGAAAATAAACGTTTTATTTTGCCCAGGGTACCAATAAATTTGGGCTTTGCTAAAGTGAAACAGGACCAAATATATCCTGTGTGTAAATTAGATTTTGAGACCCTGATAGGAGGATCACGGCACTTTGGAGATTAGAATATAAAGTGTTGTTTAGCATAGATAATCTATAAGGAACTCACTTGAACCATAGGAGGAAATATAAACAATTATTCTTTTTCTTCTTTTTTTTTTAACATTAGGTCATGGAACTAAAGGAGTATTTGAGCTTCTGTCTGGATGGCGGAGAACCAAAGAGAATTTGCCCTTCAAAGACAGGATAGCAGATGCCTATTCTGATGTGATGGTCACCTACACCATGACCAGCTCCCTGTACTTTATCACGTTTGGCATGGGTGCCAGCCCATTCACAAACATAGAGGCTGTGAAGGTCTTCTGTCAGAACATGTGTGTCTCCATTCTGTTGAACTACTTCTACATTTTCTCCTTCTTTGGCTCCTGTCTCGTCTTTGCTGGCCAACTAGAGCAAAACCGCTACCACAGCATCTTTTGCTGCAAGATCCCTTCTGCAGAGTACCTGGATCGCAAGCCTGTGTGGTTCCAGGCAGTGATGAGCGATGGGCATCAACAGACATCCCATCACGACACGAACCCCTACCAGCACCACTTCATTCAGCACTTCCTCCGAGAACATTACAATGAGTGGATTACCAATATCTACGTGAAGCCATTTGTTGTCATCCTGTATCTCATTTATGCCTCCTTCTCCTTCATGGGGTGCTTACAGATCAGTGACAGAGCCAACATCATCAATCTACTAGCCAGTGATTCCCCAAGCGTTTCCTTCGCCATGGTTCAGCAAAAATATTTCAGCAACTACAGCCCCGTGATAGGATTCTACGTCTACGAGCCCCTGGAGTACTGGAACAGCAGCGTCCAGGAGGACCTAAGAAGGCTCTGTAGTGGATTCACTGCAGTGTCCTGGGTGGAGCAGTACTACCAGTTCCTGAAAGTCAGCAACGTCAGTGCCAATAACAAGAGTGACTTCATCAGTGTCCTACAGAGCTCATTTTTAAAAAAGCCAGAATTCCAGCACTTTCGAAACGATATCATCTTCTCCAAGGCAGGAGATGAAAACAACATCATTGCTTCTCGCTTGTATCTGGTGGCCAGGACTAGCAGAGACAAGCAGAAGGAAGTCATAGAAGTGTTAGAAAAGTTGAGGCCCCTATCCCTCTCAAAGAGCATCCGATTCATCGTGTTCAACCCCTCCTTTGTTTTCATGGACCATTACAGCTTGTCTGTCACAGTGCCTGTTCTGATTGCAGGCTTTGGTGTTCTCCTGGTGTTAATCCTGACTTTTTTCCTAGTGATCCACCCTCTGGGAAACTTCTGGCTAATTCTTAGCGTCACCTCAATTGAGCTGGGCGTTCTGGGCTTAATGACATTATGGAACGTCGACATGGATTGCATTTCTATCTTGTGCCTTATCTACACCTTGAATTTCGCCATTGACCACTGTGCACCACTGCTTTACACATTTGTATTAGCAACTGAGCACACCCGAACACAATGTATAAAAAGCTCCCTGCAAGAGCATGGGACAGCCATTTTGCAAAATGTTACTTCTTTTCTTATTGGGTTGGTCCCCCTTCTATTTGTGCCTTCGAACCTGACCTTCACACTGTTCAAATGCTTGCTGCTCACTGGCGGTTGCACATTTCTGCACTGTTTTGTTATTTTACCTGTGTTCCTAACCTTTTTCCCCCCTTCCAAAAAGCACCACAAGAAAAAGAAACGGGCCAAACGAAAGGAGAGAGAAGAAATTGAATGCATAGAAATTCAAGAGAACCCTGATCACGTCACCACAGTCTGAGGGGTGCAGACTAATGGATTATTTTTCTTTTCCAGTATCGCACAATGATGCAGGACGAGGAAAGCTCAGACCTCAGCTGCTTGGGCTGGCCAGGGGTAACAAGGCAAGTCAGATCAAGAGTGCATTATTCATGACACATCAAGGTGTCTGCTTCTTGGGGGGAAGAGGGAATAAGAAAAGGGGGGAAAGTTCTTTGCAACCTTGTTCTCTACTAAAGATAACTTTCTGGATGTGATCTTAGAGTTCTTCCAAGGAATGGACAAATCAATGAAATGTTAAGATAGAAGCCCAGAAGAACCAACTGCTTATAAAAAGAAAATGCTTAGGAGAGGTGGAGAAGAGAGAAAAGGTGTCCTCCAAGTAGGGGGAAAGATATAGGAAATGTCAAAATTGCCATGGCACTTTTCATGTTTGTTTTTCTTAGCAGGTTGGTCAAAGGAAACCTATGCACATGGGAAGTATATATTTAATCCTGTCTAAACCAAAGGACTTCCCAATCCATTTTATGTGTACATATATATGTATATATGTTATATATACATATACTTAGACTTGTCTTTAGCGTATATTGACGTTTGCGTGGAGGGAGGTGTCCATTTGCAGATCGGCTAGCCTTTCTCTAGAAAGCCAAATCAACCTTAGCCAAATACATAGTCTCATTAATAGCCATTCAAAATCAACTCAAGTGTCTCAGCAGTAAGAGTATTATTCAACTGTGGGATAAGCAAAATAAACAGAGATGTGAGTCCATTAGATTGTACATATTATGTCGTTAGTCATTGAGACTCTTGCTTCAGATGACGTAGCATTAAAAAAAGCATTTAAGTTAATTACCACATGGATAAGATTTAAAATTTTATGTTAGAAATAAATAGATCATATGGCTTTCATTGGCTTGTGATAGTTCTCTGTATTTGGGAGGCTGATATGGCTGCTTTCAGAGAGCTCATCCAACTGCAAATGAGCACTTGACATATATTGTCCATACATATCTGTGTAAGGGTGCACAAGTGTGTGTGTGTGAGTTGGGGTATTCCATAGTTGTAGTGTTCTTATTTTAGATGGTGAAAATATATCGCTATGGAATATAGGTAATTAATGCGGGAGAAAGGAAAGCTAACTAGGAAACTTGTCAGAGGGTGAAACAGAGTAAAATGGACCATCACAACTCATCATGCGCCATCAACTGGTTCTTATTGTAAGGAAAATATTCTAATCCTATAAATTCTAGTGTGTCGCTTGCATTAATATTTGGAACATTAACCCAGGCCATGACCACTACAGTAGTGGTCACTATAACTACTGCAATATCATTTTGTAGCTTCTTGCAATATCATTGTTCTTGTTACCTAGAAAGTGCTCCTGAGTTGGTCCACCTCCTAGGGTGATCATAGCTCTCCACAGGTGACATATTAACTGTAATTGCTGCTGAACTCTTTCTCAAAAAAAATACTGAGGTTAATGTTTTTGTTGAGTTAAATTTTAAAACTGCTCCCTAGCAGATAGAATCAGTCTGTTGTGGGTGCTTACTTGGATTAATGTTGTGCTTCCCGCCACAGAAAATTACTGGTAAATGTCTTTTCCCATGCCAAGCAGTAACATAATTTATTTCCAGGTAGGACAGAACAAATGTCCAAAGATCTGCCATGCTAATAAGCTCTTTTACCTGGAAGAAAGCTATTATTTCCCATCAACTTGGGTTGTATGTTTTAATAAAATTAATAATATTCATATCTAAAAAAAAAAAGAAAACAAACTCCTGGACTCAATTAAGCTGAGTAGATACAAACCATTCCATTCTGGTTACAGTCTTCAGAAATAAAGTTGACAGATTAATGGAGTAAAAAAAGAAGTGTACTTTTACAAATAAAGATTTTACTAGAATATGGAAAGGAAGAGGAACAGACTCTAAGATGAAAAGCATTTAAGTAAAATTTTATTTATTGAATGGAGTTTGTTTTGTCCTGCCTTGAGGTCACTGAGTTTCCAGTCAAAATGATCCGTGTCTTCTCTATTGTGTCCATTTGGGCACAAAATCTATAGATCTGAGTATGGGCAATAACTGCCTATAGCCATAGGGTTATTGTTTTTACATGATTTGTAAAGTCATGTCACAGATAACTCTAGCCTTTTGCCTCATGAACTGCTGGGCTAGGATGAACTGGTATTTGAGGTTAATAGACCTCCAGACCATGATCTCATATCTGAAGTCAAAGTTTCTGAGATTTTTGGTTTTGGTTTTAATTTGGGTTTTGTTGTGGGGGGCATGGAGAGGAAGATTCCTCTTTTATAGATTACCTATAATTTGTGAAGATTTTTTTTTTTTTTGCCTCCCTTTCAAAAGATGGGAGGTAATCAGCTGAGAAATTCCATTAACCATCACTCCATTTCTTCCCATGGTGTGCCATACCCCATTCATTCACCTATTTTTTCAAAAGTTTGCCTATTTGGGTCGGTTTTTTTCTAAGTTAACGTAAACCATTCCGCATGCAAAGAAGATCTCAGCAGATTGATTTACAAAGAAAGAATCAAGCACACCAGTTGTCAATTGCATGTGGGGATAATGGCATATACTGCCAAGCTACCATGGCAGTTCTAATATCATGTCTCCATTGAGATAGTCTCCATTTAGATGAGGAAAAAGTTATTTTTTTACTTATATCACCAAGGACTAAAGTGTCTAAGATAAATAAATATGAATTTCTCATTGTTCAAGTGGCTCAAGGGCATTTTGGAAGGAACATTATCTTTTCCAGGACACCATGGTACTCTTTAGTGAACTGTAGCAATAATTTACTGAAATGGAATTCCTTGTTCTGGAAGAGTTAATATACTAGCCAAAATGCCTTAACTCAGTCCTAGAAGGTAATTTAAGTCCAAGAAGAATTTGCTCATCATCTGACCTCCCAACCTCACTGTGAAACAGATATTTCCAGGAATTCCATTTACCGAATGCCAAGATACATCGAAAAATATGAGATCATGATTTGCAGGTAACCCCCAAGAACCTCAGCCTTTTCTCAGTAGCTTGTGTTCACTTCTCCCTTGTTTTTCAAGTTTATTCTCATTGTTTCGTCCCTTTGTGAAGTACTAATGGTGGTCAAATTAGTAATTTATCTGTTGTCAGCAGGTGACCAATCAACTCCTAGAAGAGAAGAAATCTGTGGGATATATACGAAATTTGTGGAATATTTTATTTAATTGAAACGTGTTTTTCAATTAAATTTTACAGTTTGCAAAACCACTCCTCTTCTGTATTTAAAGTGGAAGGTGGATATGTTTCCCTCCATCAGAATTTAAATTTGAATTAGAAAGTGCCATGTGAGCTCCACTCTCCATGATGTTAACAAAGCTTCAAAGAGGTACTCACCTAAGTCCCAGGAAAAGATTTGGCTAAAGGTTAGATTCTTAACCTCTATGGTTAAAGGTAACCATAGCTAATTTAGATGATGCTTAACTCTTTTAAATGGAAGTTCTGGTTAGATGTCATGCCATGAATTTTCGCAGTGACCATGAACCTCTTTGAAGGTCGTGCATGAATATTCTATGAAAGAACTATTCTCCTCTGTGGTTGTATCATGTGAGTGTCTCTTTCCCATTCCGTTCCCATTTATTTCCGCAGAATTTAGATTTTACCTTGTGAGGTAAGAGGAATAATGATGACAAGTGAAGCTTTTACGATGCTGTCATAGTTATTCTTAGATGTTGAAGTCAAGAGTGTGAGAGCTTTGTCCATTTTGTAATTATCTATTGCACTTTCTCATAATAAGCTAATCCTTCTAGGCTTGTGGTTAGAGCTAGGGATTAACTATTGCCATTCAGAATTACATGTATTTTTATAAGTTGACTGTAAATATCATAATTACAGTCACATATTTTTATGACCAAATAGTTATGAATGCACGGCACTATGCATGCATTGTTACTAATAGTACATAGATTATTAAAGACACTATTTTCAGGGTTATTGCACCTTTTATTAAAATTCTTATATCACCTCTTCATAAATGCTTCATGGGTTTTCATCCCACGGGCCTAAAGTCCATGGAAAGTTTCATCCCAAGGGAAGCAATTTAAAAGTTGTCTTACCTGGGTGTCAGTAGCAGCCACCTCTTCTAGAATGTCCTCTGGAAAATCCCAGAAACGAAATCTCTCTTCCAGGTAAAGAGCCTAGCATATTCTGCATTAGTCAGTAAATAAACATACTTTTATATTTTGTGTTTGCTAATCTTATGGTGAACCAGAGAATACAATGCCTTGAGACTGGAATTTAGATATTGTCTTTTGGGGATTGGAGAACTCAATGATTTGCTCAACTTCCTACCAGAGAGATCTGTCTGTTCAGTCTATTTTGTTGATGTTTGCAAATGGTATTGACAATCCTTTCAAATGTGAACCTGAAAACCATCATTTATTCCAAAAGAGCTTTGGAAGCACTTTTATTTGCTTTAAAAAAAAATTTGTGCTTTTTTTGTATTACCAAAAAAAATTTGTGACAAATTTTATGACATTGACTCAAAATATATCTATGGCTAAATTGGTATGCCCTTGAAATCTCCCCATCTTGAATCTAAATATAAAACTGAGCATCATCACTGTGGTGCAGGCCTTTACACCAACCTTTTTAAACAATGATCTTCAGACATATTGTGTAGGGAAAAGATGAGCTAGATTTCTTTTTGACTGCTTTGCCTGCAGAATGACTGCAATGCTACTGACCCAAATGAAAGCAGCAAAATCATGGATGAAAGCAAGAAAGTCTCTTTGCATGAGGTCCAGCATGGGAGGGATAGTATATGGGTATAGTAGCAATAAATTACTTTGATTTCTCAACTAAAGGACCAAGGTTCATCTACCATGACTTTTTATTCAGGAGGGCAAGAGGTGGTGTTGTGTGTTTAAAGCATTGTGGAGCTGGATCGGGCAGCGTGTGGAGTGAGACTGGAAGGATGTTGAGAGATGAGCCCATGTCTCAGAAATCAAGATATCTGTTAGTAGGTGTGATAGGACAAGTGGAACAATACCACATATTTTGTGGTTTAGAATACAGCCCAGAGAATCATTCGGTGCCTCAAAACTATAGATTCTCAACTGCTAGCAAACATGACCATATGCAAATATATCCCACTTGAAGATTGTGTGTCTCATTTGTCAGATTCATAACCAGATCTTTGTAGGGAAAGTGCTCCTGAATATCCAAACACAAAGGAGAGCCATAGACCCTTTTGTAACTGAAAGTGAGAAGCTAGGGAGACTCTTTGAAAAGAGGCTTCAAGTAAGCACCCAAATAAGCATTATTCCTTCCCAGGATGGCTCTCAGCATTACTTGTGAGTCTTTGAGACGTAATTAACACTTTTTGACCAGTTTTCTCTGTGCTTAATGAGGACCTCTCTGTTGCCGATAGAGAAGTCAACTTACTTTTCTTATGAAATGGAAAACAAAGAGAGCAATATATAGGATCAAGTATATATTTATAGTACAGATAGCTAGTCTACAGAACATACCTTATCTCTTCCACATCTCTAGAGATGTTGTCAAAATTAAATGGGCTTGTACCTTAAACTGAAAACCTCTGTCAGGTAGATATTTTTTAATACAATAAAGTATTTATAAATAAAATCATCACTAATTTTGCACACTTTTATAAATTATAGAAAGCCAGTCCCTATTATTTTTTCCACTTGAAGTTTTCCCTAAGAAAGCTCTCTCAGGTCATGTTAATTATGAAGTCACAAAAATCAGAAGGAAATTTTAGGAACAGAAGAATAGAAACCATCCACTGATTATGGGCACTTCCTGCTCTGTATCATGTGTTTGTACATATCTGACCGGGGATTTTTAGAAGTCATTTGTAACTGTGTTCTGTTGTCCCAAACAGCTAATGGCAGGGCCCAACAGAGAAACCTTATGGTTTCCTTCCTCTCTTTTTCCATAGTTATTAGAGCAATGACATTGCCCACAGGGCTCTGTCAAACCAGTGGAGAATAGGAATTTTAATGCTTTGGAAAATTTCATTGAAGAATTTCCTAGGAATAACTAGGAGAGACTGTCATGGGTAAAAGATGAGTGGAGTTTATTACAAAATGTATAACTTTGCAGTCCTGAATAAATTTAACTTGGATTCTTGGTAGAGGCAGTCCACAGTATGTTATGGGGAGTATTTAAGTTATCTAATGTAAGATGGTCAATAGAATCTCCTCCTGGAAACTGAACACCTTCCGTAATTATATTTGATGGATTCACTGTTCGTTGGTTGGGATATCGACAGAGCTGGGGGGAAAAACAGACAGTCATATTCTTGTATCTCCTGGTGCAGTCTGTGGCATCTGTTTTGAAGGAGAATCAGGAAATTCTTGCATCTTTTCTTCTCAAACATAAAAGTGCTAGGTACTGAGAAATTAGACCTTAATCTCACCAATGCAAATATCCCAAAGTTTATCAGAGTTGAAGCAACAATTTTATTATACTTTCTTGTTAATTATGCATATTTTTTAGCAATAGACTTTTTTGCTCCTAAATAGGAAATCTGTCACAGCTTGAAAAGGGCAGAGATCTCTCCAAGCTACCTCATAAAGGTATTTAAAGACAAAATGTCATGCAACCTTTGAATAAATTGCAATATATTAAAGGCACAAAGCAATATTATCACCTCTCCTTGATGCTCTTTCATTTTGTAAAATTAGACCAGGCTAAATGTAAAATGAACGCCCCTGTAACAGTCCCACTTGTACATTCTGGTTAACATAATATTCATTAATATGAAATCTCTCAGGGCAGTTGTTTGATTGTCTCCCTACAGATATCCCAGAGCACAAAAATTGGCTCAGAAAGAGAATAATCTGACATTGATTTGAGGCAGTGGTCTACCTAGTAAAATGCACAAATAATCTGTGAATAATTTCAGAAAAAATCCCAAGTGGTATATTCCTTACCAGTGGACAAAAATAATCAGCTTATTTTGTTTGTCTTAGGCAAATAAAAAAAAAAAAGACAGTGTTGCCAGCTTTTGGCATTTTACTTGTTTTTTTTCCCCCCCGCTGGAAGTCTTTGCTATTATTTTTCACTAAATTAGGGTTCTGAAACACAGGTCACTTGTGGAAACATTAGAATCAGTGAAAAGAAAACTACTAGAAAGAAACAGTCTTCACCCACACATAGACAAATTATAGGAATAAAAGTAAAATCTGAGCATTTTTATTTCCTTTTCTTTCCTAAAACAAAAACCCACTGTTATCAATTTTGGCTAGACACTATGCTAATTTTTATAACAAAATGAAGAAGAATGATAAAATGTATTAAATTATGAGACTTCAACATCTTGACAAGACAAACCTCATGGCAAATCACAATTTCCAGATGCCTTTCCCCATAAGAACATTCTTTTTATAATGCTCTATTATATGTAGGTTCTTACTATGTCCTGTTCATGAAAATGGCCTCATTTATCAATTCCAAAATAGTGCAAATAAACTAATAAGCCATTTAAATCTCTCGGCTCTATAATTCTGCACCTTAGGGTATAGAACTCAAACTACCTTATTGAGGAAAGCTTAAAAAAGAATTTTGAACAAAAATATCGTTATCACAAACATATTACCTAAGTGGTATTCCCATCCAAAAATATCTCCTCTAAAATACGGGACTGCTTGAGTGCCCGTTTTAGACCTTACTAATAGGGAAATATTCTAAAAGTATCCATTTTAGATCTTACTAAGAAGCAAAAAAAAAAAAAAAAAAAGAAAGAAAATCCTTCCAAAGTTTCCAAATTGCTTGAATTTGGTCCATTATCAAAATTTATACCCATCTTGATAAGTGAAAAAAAATTTATAAACCAGGTTTTTCTAACTATAATGAAAATAACTAAATAACAAGTTATTTCCCATAGATTTGCATATGCAAACATATATTTAATAATTAAATAAATCTCATACCTCAATCAAGGGAAATTATATTCCAAATATTTCCTTGTTTATTTTATTATTATTTTTATACTTTGGGCATACTGAGATATAATAATTTTAAATTCCTCAGAATTGCTCTGCTTAAGAAATCTATGCTGTAAAGCCTAAAGATAAAAATCTTATGAAAAATAAGTCTTAGCTACTTGGAAAAAATGTCATCACAGTTATATTTACTACAGTTCTACTAGGCAAAGTTATTCACAGCATTTCTGGCTGTCTTGACCTTTTATTTTAACAACAACAACAAATCTAGTTCCATTAGTCATAATAAGAAAAATATAGCATATTAAAATAGTGATAAATAATACAAGCATTTATTCTGTAGTTCCTAGGGTCAAGTGACTTTACCAGGTCTTTCTCGATCACAATCCCAAACGCCGAAACAGCTAGGTTATTCTTAGACTCACCCTACTCTTCTTCATTTCTTATTGTTAATATTACATGCCCCACAGAATATCATATACACAACTCATTCATCTAACCTTAATGAAATCTTTGAACTTCCTATCTCTTAGAGAAAGATTTTTTTCTATTATAGCTAGGAATTAATCTTCCTGAACATAACATCTCATAATATCACAGTGTAACATAACATAATCTATGCTTTTCAGTCTTTTATTGAATCATAATTTCTAAAAATCATAAGGTAAATTCTTATCCTTTAAAAATTCACAAATACATACCTTAAAAATAGTCTAATGATAACACATATCAATTATCCCTCCATGATTAAGATAAAATATTCTGAAGCAAATACAAAATGCCTTGGCATTTCTGAGATATTTTTTATGAATCCCGAAGTTCTTAAGTATCTTGACTATGTATAAATTACTCAAATATTACTGAAATATTTAGATGGTACTTTAAGGCCCCCAAGAATTATAGTAACTTCAAATCTAAAGCAATTTATATTAGGCTCAAATAAATTCTACCTAAAATTTCTCACAACATTACATTGCATTACCGTAGTAATATTAACTATAAAAATTCTTGAACCAACCTTTTTATTACCATATGAGAGCTATAGAAGATGGAGACAAAATAAATAAGCCAGCTGCTCCTAAGTAGTACATGGGGATTACTTACAAAACGTATCACTTTAGCTGCACCCTATACAGTTCCAAGTCTGGGCAAAATTATTCATGGGCTGTTAGCATCACTTCTTTTTTAATTGTTTTATTTTTAATTATTATGGGTACATAAGAGTTGTATATATTTATAGGGTACATGTGATGTTTTGATACAGGCATATAATATATAATAATCAAAGCAGAGTCATTGGGGTATCCACCACCTCAAGTATTTATCATTTCTTTCTGTTAGGAACATTTCAATTCCATTCTTTTAATTATTTTAAAGTATGGCATAACTTATTCTTGACCATAGTCAGCAAAATTTCTAAATCACTAAAACCAGTGTTAAATATTTTAAATACCCGAGTCCACTATATTCTGATGAATAATGTGGTGACATTATAAGGAATACATAGATAACCAACATTCACAGTATTTAAGTGCTCTTGACGCCAAAATTACACTGAAACAATTGAGTAATCCACAGTCTACTTTAGAAGCTTTGTAACTGCAGAGCTATTTTCATTATTGATATCATGTGCATGACTAGAGAACTCTGTCTAATAATGTTTCATTTTGTTAGAGTTTTCCATAAACTTTTTTTAAAACAAAGATGCCCTTGTTTCTTTTATGGAAATGCTTGAATTTATTCAGTAGCCATTTTCCTGTCCAAATTCAATATTTTAATTATTTTGCTTTATTCCTTTGTTTAAATATGTTCAATTTTTATCATTTCTAAAATAACTTTTACTTAGAGTAATTAAAACATGTTTTTCCTTTAGGTAAGAGTGAGTATGGCTAGAAAAGGGTGAAATGAGAACTTAGCAAAATTAAGCTGAGCACGTGAACATATTTGCAAGCACTGAATAAAGTTTTGGAAAAGTACTAGTGATTAATATTTATATATGCATCAGGCTGAAATTCCCTACTGATTTTAATAATGGCAGCTGACATGGTACAATGCACAACCTCTGCTTAGCAGACACTTGATAATTACCTATTCAATGAAGAAATAAATAGAAGAATCCTTGAGCTTCTGACTTGTCTGCCTATGACCTAATGAAAAGAAGGGATTTAACAATCTCAATCTCTGAGATCTCATATTTGGTATTTTTGTTTAAGTCCCTGCCTCACACTACCTAAAGAAAGTATAAGCCATTGCACTTTCAAAAATTCAAAATGTTACTTCTGTGCCCAACTATGTCTTTCTAATTTCCTATTAGAAGTGAGTGAATCATGTTCCGTATGTGAAAGACCAAATCCTTGGCTGGTGCTATGGGCTGTGGGTCCCATCTCCTTTTGCCTTCAGAAGCCAGTGTGAGAGCCCATATTTGGATGTTTATGTTGTTTTATTTTCTGGAATTTTCCTAGAGAGCCAGTTACACAAGAAGAGGTCTCCACATAAAGGAAGAATTTCAGGTTTGTTGAAACTATTGATAACTGTCCTTCCCAATAAGTCGAAATGTGAAAGCCTAGATCTATACACATCTTGATAGTGAAATAAAAGGGAATGTGATTTGACACAAAGAAAAATATCAAAGGACAGGTGTTATTTAAAAAAAAAAGATGTCAATAAGAAAAAGTTAAAAAACAAATGCAGAACTTATTAAAGAGAACTAAACAACTGAACTAAAAATTTTTGGAGGGTGTTATTTGGGGGGGCAGTTGTTTTGTCTTTTTATAATTTCAGAATATTATGGGGCTACAAATGTTTTAGTTACATCGGTTGCAATTGTACTGCTTGAGTCAAAGTTATAAGTGTGCCCATCACCCAGATAGTGTACATTGTATCTGCTGGATATGATTTCACCCATTCACCTCCTCCCCCCTCCCACCTGCTTGATTTCTGTTGAGTTTTACTTCCATCCGTGCATATAGTACTGATCAGCTAGTTTCAATTTAATAGTGAGTACATGTGTTTGTTTTTCCATTCCTGTGACACTTATCTTAGGAGGATGGTCTCCAGTTCCATCCAAGTTATTGCAAAAGGTATTAGTTCATTTTTTATGGCTGAGTAGTACTCCATGGTGTACATATACCACATTTTATTAATCAAGTCATGAATTGATGAGCACTTGGGTCAATTCCACATCTTTGTGACTGTGAATTGTGCTGCAATAAACATTCTAATGCAAGTGTCTTTGGATAAAATAACTTTTTTGCCTTTGTGTATACCCAGCAGTGAGATTGCTGGATCAAATGGTAGGTCTACTTTTAGTTCTTTGAGGGATCTCCACATTTTTTTCCATAGAGGTTGCACTAGTTTGCAGTCCCACCAACAGTATATAAGTGCTCCTTTCTCTCCAGATCCACACCAGCATCTATTGTTTTAAGACTTTTTGATAAAAGCCATTCTCAATGGGGTTAGGTGATATCTCATTGTGGTTTTGATTTGCATTTCTCTGATGATGAGTGACACTGAGCATTTTTTCATATGTTTGTTGGCCACTATCTTTTTTTGAATAGCTTCTGTTCATGTCTTTTGCCCACTTTTTAATGGGGTTGATTTTTTTCTTGCTGCTTTTCTTGAGTTCTTTGTAGATTCTGGTTATTACCCCTTTATCAGATATATAGCTTGTGAATATTTTCTCCCATTCTGTAGGTTGTCTATTCACTCTGTTGATTGTTTCTTGGCTGTGCAAAAACGTTTTAATTTAATCAAGTCCCATTTATTTATTTTTATTGTTGCTGTGATTGCCCTTGGGGTCTTCTTCATAAATTCTTTGCCTAAGTCAATATCTGTAAGAGTTTTTTTCCAATATTTTCTTCTAGAATTCCTATGGTTTCGTGTCCAAGATTTAAGTCTGTTACCCATCTTGAAGTGATTTTTGTGAGTGGTAAGAGATATTGATCCTGTTTCAATCTTCTAGATGTGGTTATCCAATTTTCCTAGCACCATTTATGGAATAGGGTCTCTTTTCCCCAGCGTATATTCCTGTCTACTTTGTCAAAGATCAGATGGAAATATGTGTATGGTTTTATACATGAGTTCTCTCTTCTGTTCCATTTGTCTATGTCTCTATTTTTGTGCCACTACCATGCTGTTTTGGTTACTATAGCCCTGTAGTATAGCTTAAAGTCTGATAAAGTGATGCCTCCAGATTTGTTCCTTTTGCTTAAATTTGTTTGGGCTCTTTGGGCTATTTTCTGGTACCAAACAAAAAGTTGAATTAATTTTATAAGATCTGTGAAAAATGGCATCGGTATTTTGATGGGGATTGCATTGATCTATAAATCATGTTGGGTAATATGGACATGTTAACAATGTTGATTCTGCTGATCCATGAGCATGCTGTGTGTTTCCATTTGTTTACATTATCTGCAATTTCCTTCCTCAGTGATTTGTAGTTCTCTTTGTAGAGATATTTCACTTCCTGGATAAATATATTCCTAGCTATTTTATGTTCTTTGTAGCTATTGTGAAATGTATTGAGTCTTTAATTTGATTCTCAGCTTGACTGTTATTGGTGCTTAGGAATGTTACTAATTTTTGTACACTGATTTTGTAGCCTGAGCCTTTGCTGAATTTATTTATCAATTCCAGGAGTCTCTCTAGAGCAAATGGGGCTAACAGAACATTCAACCCCAAAACTACTGAATATACATTCTACTCATCAGCACATGGAATATTCTCTAAGATTGATCACATCTTAGGCCACAAAACATGTCTCAACAAATTCAAAAAGAATAGAAATTATACCATTTATCTTTTCAAACAGTAGTAGAATAACATTAGAAATCAACTCCAACAGAAACACTCAATTCTACACAAAATCATGGATTAAACAACCTACTGCTGAATGATTATTGAGTCAAGGAGGAAATTACAGTGAAATCAAAATATTCCTTGAACTAAATGACAAAGGGGACACAAGTTATCAAATCTGTAGGATTCAGTAAAAGCAGGCCTAAGGGGAAAATTCATAGTTTTAAATGACTACATCAAAAAGACAGAAGGATCACAAATCAATAATCTAATGAATTATGTCAAGGAACTAGAAAAAGAAGAGCAAACCAATCCCAAACTCAGCAGAAGAAAAGAAATAACTAATGTCAGAGCAGAACTAAATGAAATTGAAAACAAAAAAATAATACAGAAGATTAATGAAACAAAGAGTTGGTTCTTTGAAAAGATAAACTAAATTGATAGACTTCTTACTAGATTAATCCAAAATAGAAAAGGACCCAAATAAGCTCAATTAGAAATTAAAAAGGAGATATTATAACTGATACCACAGAAATACAAAATATCATCCATGAATACTATAATATGTTTTGGTTTTATTTGTTTTATTTGTTTAGTTTGCCTTTTTTTTTTTTAAATAAGCACATTGGAAGGTGTCAGAAAAGTCTTGACATACCCTAAATCTCCAAAAGTTTGTTACTCTTTAGAAAAATGGAATCAGAAATTTGGTTCTATTTTATGACCAAGATTTGCTGTGGATGGGTTTCTAAAGTATCCCTAGATTGCTTGGGATTATATTCACTTACTCAGAAAATATTTAGGAGTAAATATTGGTCTCTGTGCTAAACTCAGAAAAAAATACCATTGAACTATTTGTAGTTCCTACCTTTGAGGCATGTATGATCTGTTGAATAAATTTCCAGCTGATACTTCCTGTTTACCAGGTCATATAAAATAAATAAATAAATAAATAAA
>RJWJ010009356.1:0-50224 GCA_004363605.1 Indri indri
CCCCGACCCTGCCGCCTTTTCCCTCAGGACGGGACAGCAGCTGACTGAGCCCTTCTCTCTCTCCGTTCCACCGCATCCCAGCTCCTCCATGGAAGCTTCCAGGTGTTGGAACCCCAGGCAGAAATGTTCTAGCCCCTTCCTCAGCTCCAGCCCGCTCTGTTGGGAGCCTCTGTTTCCCTGCTTCCCCCGCCCCCACCCCCGTGCCTGGGCCCTTTCTGTCTGTCGGGGATGCCCTTGGTGCTCCACTCTCCTGGCGGCTCCTCCGCAGTCTGAACGCGGGAGTGTTTTCGTGTTCACTTCAACCGCGCACTGTCAGCATCTGCGTCCGATTTTCCTCGCGTGCAGCCGGCTCCCAGGAAATGTTCAGTGCACGTGAACAGTGCCCTGTGTGTCCTCAGTGTCCAGTCTGCCTGGGTGTGATGTGGTCTCCAGCAGCCATCCCTGTTCCGCAGCCCAAACACAGGCTGCAAAGCCCCTGGGCTCTATTAATAGACGACTCGCCTGAGATCCGAGCTCCCGCGGGAATGGCCCCTGGCCTGGGCCTCTCTGGCACCCATATTTGTTCAGCCGTTCTGTCCTTTGTGGCATCATCTCAGCCAATCCTTACAGCATTTTTGGGAACTGGAAGACATCACTGCTCCCATTTCACAGAGAGGTAAACTGAGGCTCCAAGCAGGGGAGTGCATACAGCCAATCAGCAACGGAGCTGATGATCCCGGCTGCCTGTGGTAAGAGCTGTCCGGCTGGAGTTAATCGAGGCAGACATGGTACGAGTGGGTGTGGAGATGGCGGGTGGCGGGCTGTTTTCTACAGTTTTATCTTGTTTTTGTGTTTTGGATTTTAGAGACAGCATAACAGTTGCTTTATCTTTTTAAGCATGAACACGAGGTTTGTGGAGGAAGAGAAAGATGGTTTACAGAGCAAGATACGTTCGCCGCAGAAAACTAATGGGCCCTGTTGTAGCAAGAGGCCTGTTTTATCTTGACAGCAGCTGCGAGGTGACCGTCCTCGAGCCCCTGGAGATACGGGGGCTGCAGGAGGAGGGTGGCCTGGGCTTGCGGCAGAGACCTCCAGACAGTGTCTGGGAAATGGAGTCTTGACGGCTCCAGCTGAATTCCAGCCTCCCAGCGCAGGGCGGGAGAGGCCGGGTGGGGACCAGACCTCCCGCTGGAGGAGCCGTGGGAGGTGAGGAGAGGCTGCAGCACCAGCACACAGGAGCGAGCCCCGAGACTGCGATGCAGACGGCCTTTCCGCACGACCCGTGACGGAGGCAGGAGGTGGGGAGCGGGTAGGGCTGTGAGGGAAGGGGGCTCCGCAGGAGCTGGCGGGAGGAGCCGGGGAGTGGGAGGCGTGGAAGGTACAGGGAGAGGAGGTGATGGAGGAGAGAGACCTGTGGGGAAGGGAGCAGCTGGAGCCACGGGGGCCAGGGTAGCCGTGGGCGGCATGAACCCGAAGGTGACGACTGTATTTGAAAGCAAATGCCACTGTGGACTGAACTGTGTCCCCCCCACCAACAATATTCTGAAGTCTGACCCCAGGTTAGAAGTACCGGACTGACCCCACACGGTCCGACAGGGACCCACAGTGGAGGTTCAGGCTCCGAGAGGCCGCCGAGCGGGGAGGACGGCAGCGCAAGGCGGCGCAGTCTGGGCGCAGTGGCGGCGGTGTGGCACGGAAGGAAGCGCCAGGCTCTGGGTCACATCTGGGCGGTGTGACTCTGACGCAGGCCACCCGACTCCCTGGGCCTCAGCCTCCCTCATCTGTGTGTGAGAGGACAGGCACTGCACTGAGAGCAGCCGCCGCGTCTGTTTTCATTGCAGCCAAGGGGTCAACGTTGCACGCAGAGAGCACCTGCTACAGGATGGTTGTTGTGGCAAGGCGTGCCGGCCCCGGGGATGAGGACACACACACACACGAGCAACTTATGGCCAGTGATTGTCAGACTGGATTTAAATAAGAAAAACCAAACGACAATCCAGCTCAATTCTGTTCACACACAAACAGGCTGAAAGTCAAAGGACAGAAACAGCAAACCCTCGAGCAGCGACGGGTCAGCGATCCAAAGGCGCACGGCCATGTCGGCGGCCAGAGCGAACGCAGACACGGTGTCTGACCGCGTAGAGCGTTATTAGGGATCAGAATATCACCACGTACTAACATGAAATAATTCTCCAGCAAGACATTTGACCAATTTCAGCTTTATTCACTAAATGACAGAGCTTCTAATTACATAAAGCAACAACTGATAGAATTTTAAGGGAGAAATTGATGAATCTATAATCACGGTAGTAAGATTTTTAACACCTTTAGTAATTAACAGCTCAACAGATTAGCAACAATTTAGGATATAGATGGTTTCACTGACACAATGTACTTGATCAAATGGAGAAGTGGAAAATCCTGCGTCCAGCGTTTAGAGAACGTAGGTTCTTTCCAAGTGTTCATGGAACACTTTTAACAAATTGACCATGAATTAACCACAAATGACTTTCAACAAAAACTGACGAGTCCCTATTGTGCAGACTTAAAATCTTCAATCACAATGCAATGACGTTGGAAGTCAGGAACAATAACAATGGAACTGAAAAACAGCAAAACGGAATCCTATACGTTTGAAAAAAAGCTTCCAAATAATGCAAAAAATGAATCATAATGGAAATTAGAAAACATCAAAATTGAGTAGTAATGAAAACATTAATAACTAACATTTACTGAGTTTTGTGGGGTCAGGCCTGTTCTAGATGCTGGTTACAACCACGTCCCCATTTCCCACGAGAGACCAAAGAGGCGCGGGGTGGTTGGGTACGTCGCGTGAGGCTCATCGTGCCTAACCGCGAGAGCTGAGGTCCAATCCCAGGCAGTCTGGTCTGGAGTTCGAGGTCATAACTGCTTGTCAAAAGCCATGAGACGCAGCTGATGTGTTCTTGGGGTGAGCAGTACGGCCATCAGTGCTCGTACAGGGAGGAAGTGACTCGCGGAAGTGCCCCCCTGCACCCGGGACTTGGCAACCAGACCCCAGCCCCCACTGCCAGGCTCTCCTCCCAGCACCAGCTGCTGCGGCTCAGCGTCCCCTGGAGCTCCCAACGTCACACCTCCACTCGGCGGTCCTCGGGCTTCCCCTCTCTCACGCCGCGCCCCTCCCGGGTCCCCTCCCAACACCACCTTTTCCTGTTGAAATCCCAGCCCACGTCAGGGCCAGCTCCAAGGGCTTCTCTCTGGGCCTTGCCACCCTCCCCGGACACTGTCCTCTGGGCCACAAACTGCAAAACTGATCCGGCCACTTGAAGAGCAGCTTCGACCCTTCTGCGGCCCCCCAGGCCTGGCAGCGCCCCCAGGCTTCCGCACGGAACCACGCCGAAGGGCATTCGGTTGTGATTGAAGCATTTCTTAAAATTTGAGTTTTATCTTCCAACTTCATCCAGTTGGTTTTCTACTCCATACCATATCATGTTTACAGTAAGAACAAGGGTCCCCCTCCCCGTCCTCAAGTGACGGACACTCTTGAAAGACGATGCTCCCGGTATTCTGCGTAGCACCCTGGGGAACCCCGGTTTGAGACGCATTAACTTTGAGACACAAGGTAAAGCCCAGAACCCACCCGGCTCTCTGTGCCCCCGGCTCCGTCTCCAGCCCTCCCTGGCCGTGCCCCTCACGCCCGAGCACTGAGCAAACCCGTCCCTGCTGTTCCTTCTGCCCGGGCACCGGCCCTGCCCTCCCAGCGGGGAGGTTTTCCCACACTCCCACGGCCAGCTGCTTCTCCCACGCCGGGCGCTCCTGGCTGCCGGCCCCTCACAGCGTCCTGAGCCTGGACCCCCTCCCCTTTCCTGCCCTCTGGCCTCTCAGAGCATTTGCTGCTGCATCTTTTAAAGCACTCGGGGGCCACAGGCAGGGGGTTGGACCTGATTGGGGTGTGCACTGGAGAGTCACGCGAGCGAACCTCCGCTTGTTCGGGCCTCCTCCTTCCTGCGGACCCTGAGGGCCCTGCCACGGGACGCTCCAAGGCCCAGTGCCCTGGGCATGGCCCTCCTCGCCCGGCCAAGCAAGAGCTTCTCGAGGCCGGGGACCTCGCTTCTCCCGTCCGTCTGTGTCTCTGCCGCAACAGCCTCGGCCTGGAGTGGGCGGTGGAAGATTTACGGCCCTGACTCTGGACTTTTCACTTTAAGTTCTCTGCTCTTAACTCCTTGACTAAAATGTCAAGTAAACAGGGATCTGTAAACCAATTTTTAACTCCCTGGGGGTGCAGCGGGGCTCCTTTTTAAATGCCCGTCTGCTGTGGTTAGGATGAAGGATCGCGTCTAAATGACACACTGTGGGCGGGAAAGTAAGGCCGGGCGGGGGTGGGGCTTCTGCAGGGACCCAGTCGTCACCATGGTTCCTCAGCGCGGCCCGGGGGGTGCAACACAGGCAAGGGACCAAAAAATGCCGTACACCAGCAAGACGCAGATTCCTAAACTGCAGATGCGTCAACTAGAACCCCCCCAGAGCCCTGGTCCAGCGCTCCTGTTTTAAAGATGGGCAAATGGAAGTCCAGGGAGGGAGGCCACTGTCTGAGGACATGCAGGGACTTGATGTCACAACCCGCCTCCCAGTCTGACAGGGTCCCGGGAAAGAGACGGGTCACCCCTGACACAGGGTGACCAATCGTCCGGTCTGCCTGGGACGGGGGGATTCCTGGCACCTGGGACTTTCAGGGCTGAAACGAGCCTGTCCTAGGCACAGCTGGGTGGTGTCGCCCTGCCCTGTGGGTCCTGGCTTCCCTCGCCTCCCTGGCTAGGAAGGCTTCTAGGTAAGTTCTAGAAGAAAATGAGAAGGCAGAGCCGTGTGAGGCCGTGAGGTGGGCAGTGAGGTGGGCCGGGGCCTCCCGCCGCGGGGGCTCCAATGCCGCCGGCCCCACCACGCCGCGCGCTGTCCCTGGGTCTCCAGCTCGGCCCGTCTTCGCTGTGTTTGCACAAAAGACACAGTTTTAAAAATGTCTCTTGGGGCCGTTTCACTTTGAACTCTATGAACATTTCTTTTGATAAATGCCAGCATCTCCGTGGCATGTATTTCGGGAGACTGTTCTGCATGTCGTTCCGCTGTTTTCCAGCTCGGAGAGATCCAGCCAACTCAGTCCCTAACTGTCTGCGTGACCTTGAGCAGGTTCCTGCATCCCTCTGAGTCTCGGTTTCCCCTCGAGTGAAATGAGAAATGCTGGCATTAAACATCCACCTGGTCGAGTTGCTGTGAGAAGTAAAGAAGAAACAACTGGGATTGCCTGGCACGCAGTGAGCACACGGTAAAAGGTGGCTGCTGTCATCTCGGGCCCGGGTGGCTCTGGGTCCAGTTGGTCCCTGCTCCAGGGTGTGAAGGGTTAGCCAGGGATTAAGGAAGGCACTGGGATTCCACCTGCATGGAAATTTAAGATTTCGTCCCCTGGCCCCCGCAGGTCCAGAACTCAACTCTGCTGCTAAGTATTTACTAGTTTCCACACAGAGGCCTTTCGCCGGAGGCTCTTTTCTCCTTACGGTTTTAGAACACGGCTCAAATTCCAAAGGAGGCCGGTGTCTTCTGCGGGTGGAGCTGCAGCGTTCAGCAGTGGGGAGGCTGGCGTGGGTGGGTGCAGGCGGAGTGCGTGGAAGGGGGCAGGTGGGTGCTAGGAGATGGGACCCTGCCCCCCCTCTGCCCCCGGCTGTGTGGCGTAAGCAGGGCCCGTTCCGTTCCGAGCCTCTGGCTTTCCCTCTGGGAGGTAAGGAGGGCAGAGTCAGTGACCTTCAGGGCTCTACCCAGGTCTCAATTCTTTAACCCTGGGTTCTCACACCTGGCCCTGTGCTAGACGCACAGGAGACATTAATAAACGCTGTATTTGGTGAACATTTGTTTAATGGGTTAGTGTATGGGGGGTTACTGGCGCCGATGGGGACTCTGACACTTCCCATTCGCTTCCAGGGGGAGGGTCCGGCCCCAGCACGAGAATCACTCCTGAGAAGAAGAAGGGCTGAAGGCCAAGATGTCCGTCTCCCCCGCCAGGCTCCCAAACCCTGACTTCCTCCTTCCAGTGGAGAAAAATTCCAACTTAGCTGCTCCGGAAAGCAGCCGAGAGACCCCAACTCCGTTTATGAAAACACACTGGCCTGCAGACCAAGGCTGCCCTACCCGAGGGTGTGAGCCGGCATGAGCCCCACCGCGAAGCCACCCGCAGGAGGGACTCTGGCAGCCACAGCCGTGAGCCCAGGATGCCCAGGCCCTCGTGGCCAGGCTGAGTCCAGGGCTCTGCCGTTCTCGGAGCAGATGGGGTGACCTCGCTCTCCGGCGTAGCCGTCCCCGTGTGAGCTCTCGCGTGAACTCGCTGCCACGGAGCTCCTGGTCACTGTCCCAGGTGGAAAGGCTCTCGGCTCACACGACAGCAGAAGTGGATGATGACAGTCGGGAAGGAAAGGGATCGTCCATCCTGGCTCACTGGCCACAGCCAGGCCAGTCTTCCTTCTGGTCCTCCTCCGATAATCAGCTTCCCCCATTCGGAGCCTTCACTCTGGAAGTGGTTCTGTCTCTCAGGACGCTCTGCCGCCTTCCCCGCCCCAAGTGGCCTTCAGGTCCCGGCTGCAACGGCCTTTCTTCCAAAAGCTCTTCCCTGGCCTCTAATCTAAAGCAGGCGACCCTGCCTCCTCCGTTCTCCTTAGAGTTCTCTGTGCTTTTCCAAGGATGAGCCCTCGTCCTCGTCGTCTGTCTTGGTTTTGTGTGACTAGCAGATCTCCCCGACTGCATTCAAGGATTTGCGGGACGAGGTCTCCTCTTCATCACTGTGCTCCTAACGCCTAGTCGTCTCTCCATTTCTTACTCACTTTTCCCCTTTCTGGTATTAATCGAGTCTCACCAGCTCCTTCAGTCAGTGTTTGCCGGACATGTCCTTCTCTGTGTCTATTTTAGGTGCTCTCTTGTAAACCGTGTGCGGCTTGACTTTGTTTTATTTTTTAATCCAGCCCGACCATCTTTGCCTTTTGCCTTCCTAATTTAGTTCACTCGAGTTTATCACGGTTATCGTAATAGTTGGTGACAGTCATGTGGTTATCGAATGTTTCTCTCTTATTTTGTATTTCATCGTTATCTTGGTGTTTCTGTTGCGATTTCCTCTCTTTTCATTTGGATTTATTTATTTTTCTCATCTCATCTGTTTCCTTCTAGTAGTTTGAAAGTTATACACTCTATTTTTAGTTTTTTAGTAGCTATCTCCTAATATTCAACATTTCTTCATATATCTCAGACTTATCTGAGGTTCATTTTCTCTTTTTCTGAACGGCTTCCTTTAAATGCTCCTGGAGTGAAGGTCTGTCGGTGGCAAACTTAATTTTTCTTTGTCTGAAAATGTTCTGGTTTTGTTATCATGCTTGAAATATAGCTTCATTGATCGTATAATTCTACGTTGATTGTTCCCTTTTTCTAGCTCTTCGAAGACACCATTCCGCTGGCTCCTGGTTTTCCGTTGCTGCTACTGAGTAACCGTCGGTCTTTCCCTCTGGTGCTGCTGAGATCTTCTCTCTGCTTTGATGTTCTGCAGTTTCAGTGCGCGGCGGGGCTCGGTGAGGGTCCCCTTCATTTATCCTCGTTGTTCACTCTGCTCCCTGAGTCTGAGGGTCCGTGTCGCTAGCACATTCCGGAAAATTCTCAGTAATGGTCTCCTCTTTGCACTTCTAGAACGCCGATCAGACATAGGCTAGACCTTCTCGCTCGATCCTCCCTGTGTCATAGCCTGTTACGTTTCCTGTCCTTTTTCTCTTTGAACTATTCTAGACGATGCTTCACCTACCTTCCAGCTCACCAACTCTGTATTTAGCTGTGTTTAAATTTCTCGAGGTTCTTATTTTTTAAAAATATTTATTTACTTATTTTGAGACAGGGTCTCACTCTGTCACCCAGGCTGGAGTGCAGTGGCATCATCATAGCTCACTGCAACCTCCCACTCCTGGGCTCAAGTGATCCTCCCACCTCAGCCTCCCCAGTAGCTGGGACTACAGGCATGCGCCACCACCCCAGGCTAATTTTTCTATTTTTTCCTAGAGATGGGGGAAGATCTCATTCTTGCTCAGGCTGGTCTTGAACTCCTGGCCTCAAGTGATCCTCCTGTCTCGGCCTCCCAAAGTGCTAGGATTACAGGTGTGAGCCACTATGCCTGGCCCTGAGGGGTTTTTTAAAATTAAAATTTTTATTTTTTTATATATAGATGTTCTATATTTTCTTTTTCCAACTTGCCTGACCATTTTTAAATTTTTTTATTTTATTTTTTTAGAGATAGGGTCTCGCTCTGTCACCTAGGCTGGAGTGCAGTAGCTAGGACTAAGGACTACAGGTGTGCGCCACTATGGACAGGGTCTTGCTATGTTGCCCAGGCTGGTCTAGAACCCATAGTCTCAGGTGATCCTCCTGCCTCAGGCTCCCAAAGTGCTGGGATTACTTGTGTGAACCGCCGCACCTGGGCCCCTTGCCTGGTCGTTTTTGATAGTCTTTTGTTCCTCACTCATACTTTCAGGTAGGTCTTTTATTTCTTTAAACATATTAAATATAATTATAGTCTGTATCTGATCATTAAAGTAGCTTAAGTTTTTGTGGACATGATTCTGCTGTTAGTTGCGTCTGACGACTCTCACCACAGTGACTTGCGACGTCATTTCTGCTTGTGAGGCTCTGCAGGTGCTGGTGGCCAGGACGGTGTGAGCTCAGCTCTGCCGCTTGCTGGCTGTGGGGTGTCGGCCGGGTCATTTAAACGTGAAGTGCCCCACAAGTGGAGGCTCCCGGATGGCCGTTGCTGTCCCCGAGCGCTGGCCGAGTGCTGTTGGCCTGCTTTCCCCGCACTCGGGGCCTGCCGCCGCCCCTGCCGGAGCCAGAGCGGACGCCGATCTGGAAGAGGCTGGGAAGAACAAAGAGGCTCTGCTGGGCACAATGGCACCATTGTGAACTCTCAGGGCTCGCAGTTCCCTTTCTGTCCTTTCAACCTGAAGGGGCCCTGTGGGGGTGGGTGGGAGTGGCGGGGGCCCGTCCGGAGTCCCACCAGCGGCGGCCACGGGGAAGATCAGCGTTCAGGACACCAGGGGGGACAGCCCTGCGGGGTCCTCCTGCTCGAGTCCCTTGCTGTGCAAAGGAAGAACCGGGCTCAGAGTGGGGAAAGGCCTGGCTGGCGCCGCGGAGCAGGTCGGGGCAGAGCGGGGGCTGGAACCGGGACTCACGAGTGGGCACCGGGAGACCAACCCGGCTGCCCTGGTCTCACGTTCCCAGAGGGCACCTGGCACATTTGAACTTTAGACATGCGACCTTTTCTCCGCACGGAGTTGTGTATTCTATCCTTAAACACACGGCCAAGCTGCAAAAAAGCAGACGTTTATCTTGAACTTAAATATTTGGAATCTATCTAAACTGTTATAATCCTGTTTTGGCATTTTTTCTTCTTTTTAAAATAACAGCTTACGGAGATATAATTTATACACCACAAAATTTGCCCTTTTCAACTTATCTAATTTTAGAACCTTTTCTTCTTCCTTCCTCCCAGCCCCTGGCAACCAGTGATCTACCTTCCAGCTCTGTGGATCTGCCTCTTCTAGAAGTTTCTTATAAGTGGAATCACACGACATGTGGCCTTTTGCGACTGGCTTTTTTCCACTGAGTGTGATGTTTCCAAGGTGCGTCCGCGCTGTGATATGCGTTGGTTCTTCATTGCTGTTATGGCCGAATGACATGGAATATAACGCCATAGCACATTTTATTTATTTATTCACCAGTTGATGGACATTTGGTTTGTGTCCACTTTCTGGCAATTATGAGTGATGCTGCTACGAACATTTGTGTGCAAGTTTTTGCGTGGACACGTGTTTTCGTCTCTCTTGGGTACATGGCGCCCGCCACAGCGCAACCGTCCCTGCCTTTCTGGCTGCTGCCTTGTCCCCACGCCCTCAGTGCCCTTGAGTCCCACTGGGCTGTCTCCTCCCCTGCAGGCAAACCTTATGAGATCTATAATCCTCTCTCTGACGCGATGAGACAATTGGCGGAGAGCACACAGCACGAAGCCCCTCCTTAATGCGCACACCAGGGTCCTTGTCCCGCCAGCCAAGCTCCCAGACTGGTGGGAAAGCCGCCTGCACCACACGTGTGCATCCGTCCAGTCCTCCCAACGCGCCTGGGAGGTAGGTGGGCAGTTTCCCATGTTATGTGCTTTTGAGTGGCCTGGTGTGGGTTTGAACCTACGTGGCACCTCTGGGTGCTTCCGCTCTGCACTAGCCATGGCAGAGGGACAGTGTTGAGCTAGAAGGGAGTGCAGTCACCCATGCGTGCATGAGGGACAGCACGGTCACCATCCTGGTAAGCAGGGAGGCCTTCCTGGAGGAGGTGCCTCCTGTTCAGGGTCTTCCAGGATGGAGTTGAGAAAAAAGAGTGGAAGACAAGGATTCCAAATTCAGGGATGGCATGGCATCCTGGAGGCCCGGAAGCACATGCGTGGCTTTGCCCTTTCCAGCGGCTCAGTGTGGCTGGGACATCTGGGTGGTGGTGGGGCAAAAATGAGGCTGGAGAGGGAGGCTGAGGCTAGACCTGGCAGCCTTGTTCAGGCGTTTGGACTTTGGTCTTCGCCCTGAGGCTGTGGATAACCTTTGAGAATTTTACAGGAGAGATCAGAAAGGTCGTGCTGGGAGGTCTCCCCATCGCTGAGGAGTCGGGTCTAGCTGCCTCAGTGGCAGCCTACTGGGAGCGGAGGCGTGGGAGGACAAGGCACTGCGCGAGTCTCCTCTCGGCTGTCTCCATGGTGACGCTAGACGATGGCACAGTTCCTTCAAATGAAATTTCCTTGCTGAAATGTCAAATGTTCTGTTTCAGGCTGGCCCAGACCTGGGCGTCACCCCCTTCTCTCTGAAACACAGAGGCGAAAGGAGCAGAGTGGGTGGGGAGGGGCGGGCTGGGATGAGGTGGGGACGAGCGGGGGACCCAGGGGTGCCACCGGCCCGTCCTCCCTCCTCCGTCCCCAGGCCTCTCCAGGCCCAACACCCGGAGCAAATGAAGTTGTGCCTCTTGGGAAGAAGAGCTTTTCCGCTAGTCCTGACTCACGCGACTCTGAAGAGGGGACCAGCGCTTTGCCCGGTTCTGGGCGGTCACCAGCCGTGGGCTGCAGGACTGGGAGGCTCTTCGGAGATTCCCTGGAGCCCTCCCATTGCCTCTCACTCCCCACCGCTTTTGCAGATGAGGAAACAGAGGCCTGCACTGCGGAAGTGACTTGCATGAAGGTTAAATTCCAAAGAACTCTCTCAAACAATTAAAAATAGAATTACCGTATGATTCAGCAATTCCACTTCCGAGTATGCACCCAAAAGAATCGAAAGCAGAGACTCGGATGGGTATGTGCACGCCAATGTTCATGGCAGCATCATTCACAGTAGCCAAAAGGCAGGAACAACACAAACGTCCATCAGCAGACGAGAGGAGAAAGAAAACGTGGTGTGGTATATACCACACATGCGACGGAATATTATTCAGGCTCTGAGTTATTCAGCGAATTCATTCATTAAAAAGGAATGAAACTCTGATAAATGCTACAACATGAATGAACCTTGAAGACAGGCACAGTGAAATAAGCCAGATACAAAAAGACGGGTATTGTGTGATTCCACTAACATGAGTATCCAGAATAGTCAAATTCACAGAGACAGAAAGTAGCGTGGTGGTCACAGGGGCTAGGAGGAGGGAGAGTGGGAATTACTGTTTAATGGGGTGAAGTTTCCGTTTGGGACGATGAAACGATTCTGGTGACGGTTGCATAATAATGCGATTGTACTTAATGCCACTGAACTGGGAACTTAAAAATGGTTCACATGCTCCTTTTCTGGGGAGCATACAAAAGAAGAAAGATATGGTTGAGATGGTTAATTTTGTGCTATGTATATTTTACCACAATAATAAGAAATTCAAAGGAACAAGGGTCCAGATATCTTACATCGAGAGCATTAGTTTCTGAACAGTGAGGTCTGTATAGCTCTGCCTCTTTTTAGTCTTGGTTTGTTTTAAATGGCTTGATCTTAAGGACACCATGAACTGTGTAAGTGATCAGCTTTTCTTCTTTGCCTTGACTGCTAGAAAGTTTCAGATCAGATTTGTAGTCCAAGCCCGGGCAAGGTGACTCAGGCCTCTAGTCCCAGCACTCTGGGAGGCTGAGGCAGGAGGATTTCCTGAGCTCCGGAGTTTGAGACCAGCCTCAGCAAGAGTGAGACTCTGTCTCTACTAAAAATAGAAAAATTAGCCGGGCGTGGCAGGAGGCTGAGGCAGGAGGATCACTTGAGCCCAGGAGTTTGAGGCTGATGCCTGGGCAACAGAGTGAGACTTTGTTTAAAATAAAAAAAAAAAGATTTATAGTCCATTTATATCTAAGAAGTATCCAGGGCTTCTGGGTCTCATTTCTGTAACCCTAATTGTTGGCCACATGTTAAAGCTTCACCCTTGCTTTACTTTCTTCTTTCTTCCCCTTATGTACTTTAAAAAAAATAGCCTTTTTAGGCCAGGCATGGGCTCATCCGGCAATGCCAGTGCTTTGGGAGGCGGAGGCAGAAGACTCGCCTCAGCCCAGGAGTTCGAGGTCACAGTGAGCTCTGATTGTGCCACTGCACTCAAGTCTGGGTGACAGAGTGAGACCTGTCTCCAGAAAATCACAGGAGTATGTATATGTGTGCATTTTAGAAAGTCAGAAAATAAAGACAAGCAGAAATTTTAAAAGTAAAAACTTCAGATTCCCACCACCCAATCATTAATCACTAATACCTTACTTAGTACATTCATTAGAATGAAAGATGACATCTATTCTGCAACCTGCTTTTTGCAGTGAAATATCTCCACTTTTCCATTACAGTAAATTTTCATCTCATCCAATACTCAAACGATATTCACGTTTCTCCAGTTGACCCCCAAATCTCTTTGTAACTAACTTGTCCAGAACAGTATCCAATCCAGGACCACTTATTGCATCTGATTATTAAGGCCCTTGTGTCTCTTTTATTTTTTGAGACAAGGTCTCACTCTGTCGCCCAGGTTGGAGTACGGCGGTGCAATCACCGCTCACTACAGCCTCGAACTCACAGGGCTCAAGCGATCCTCCTGCCTCAGCCTCCCTAGGAGCTAGGACTACAGGCACCTGCCACCAGGCTTGGCTTTCTGTACTTTTTGCAGAGACAGGGGTCTGGCTATGTTGCCCAGGTTGGTCCTGAACTGCTGGCCTCAAGGGATCCTCCTGCTCTGGCCTCCCAAAGTGCTGGGATTACAGGCCTCAGCCCCCGCGCCTGGCCCCTTGTGTCTCTTATAATCTAGCAAGTCATTTTAAAACATGTAATACTTGTGGAAAGCACTAGACAGACCAGTTCTCCTGCAGAACTTCCCACCTTCTGGCTCTGCGTTCTTGCTTCCTTGTGCTGCCCTTGGTCCTGCTCCTCTTCCTCCTTTATTTTCTGTAAGCTGGAATTAATCTCTAAACACCGACAGATCCAAGTAAAACATCCTCGGCCACAATAGATAGCTGCCATCACACCGGCCATCACACCACCTGGTCCAGGATTATGAACCACGAGTGAAGCTGAGATGAATTCCTGGGTCAGGGCCTGACCGCTGGACCCCTCCCTGCTCAGCCTGTCCCCTGCGTCTGGTAGCCTAGCAACGCGCGTGGTTCCTGTGACCACGCGAACAGCAGTTGTCCACCCACTGCCTGCCCGAGGCTCTAACCGCAGTCGCCCACCCTGGTTCGCGACCTTCGCGGAGTCGCTTTTTCTGATTCCTCCGCCGCCGGGACCGCTTGGCTGCAGCGACGGTTTCACCGGAAAAGCGGAATAAATCTTCGGTTTTTCGCGCTGCGGGGGAGACTCGGCGCGACGGTCCCCGCCACGGGGGTGCTGGCGTCTGCGGGACAGGCTCGCCGCGGCGCTATCGAACCGCGGGTGTGCGCGTGCGGAGTCAGAAACCAAATACCGTCTTGAAAGTCTAGAAAAACTTCACCAAAAAAGATTATAGAAAGATCATTTCATGTGACACGTCAGTCTCGGAACAACCGAAAATAATCGCATTCCTTTGAAAAGACCTAGGGAAGCAGCAGCGCCCGGCTGCCCGGCTAGCTCAGTCGGTAGAGCATGGGACTCTTAATCCCAGGGTCGTGGGTTCGAGCCCCACGTTGGGCGCTTTTTTCGCACTTGCGACCGTTTGACCCATTTCGTCTCTCGGCAACGACACTAATTTCACCGGTTTCAGTTCTTGTCAGCAGTAATAACTGACTTCAACTCGAACTCTCTTGTCTTCAGACAATCCAATACCTAAAAAATTACTAAAATGGAATTAGTTTAAGAAAGGGAACAGTAAAACTAGAAAATTCCGTCTAGAACATTCACAGTGAAAGACGATCAGGGTTGGAAAACGTCTGTTACCCGGTGGTTGTTGGAAGGGCAGCTGAATGCCTAGATTGGGGCTAAGAACGCAGGAAAATCAGTGACACCGCAGAGTTCATCGATACTGCCGAAGGGATCTCTCCAAACGTTCGAAACGCCTATTTTTTACTCAGCGCTGTGTAATACTGAGGATCACTTTGGGGGGCAGCTCTGCTGTATTTTTAAACCCCTGCAAATTAATTGTCTTAGTGATGAGCCAATATGGCAGCCATTGTGACTTTTTTATCCTTCTTATTTTTTTTTTTGAAGTCAGTGATTCAAACCGAAGATTTTTCCCTCAGCCATTGGGAAGTTTCAAAACACAGCTCAAAGCAAATAATTCTCTTTTTCCTCTTGTTTTCCTCAAAAAACTCTCTTTGGGCAAAATTTTATGTTGACAGCTGCAAGTTCTTTCTCTGTCTTAAATATTTCCAGTCATTCCCAGCAATTCTCTAACATTCTCCACAATTACCATATGTTAGTATCTAATTTTCAATTCAAAATACAATTTCAGACCTTGGAAGAAAAACGTGAACGTTTTCAGCATCCGAAATGAAGATCCCCAAACACTCCTGTCATCACAGAGCAGCACTTTCTCTCCAGGTGATGGCAGGAGGGTGGAATTTTTCCAGAGAAGGACGCCAGGTGGAGGAAAAAGCCGACTGGTAAGCTGAGGAGAGGTCAGTGGAAATAGCCTGCATCCTGAACCGTGTTCCTCCCAAATCCGGTGTTGAAGCCCCAGCCCCGTACTCAGAACGTGATCTTGCTTGGAAAGAGCGCTGTTGCAGAGTAGCTGGTTCAGGCAAGCTCATTCTGGAATGGGGTGGGCTCCAATCCGTTATTACTAGCATCTTTGTTTAAAAGAGAGAAATCTGGACAAAGACGCAAACATCTGGACACAGGGGAGGATGCCAGGTGAAGATGAAGGCAAACATTGGGGCGATGCTTTTACAAGTTAAGGAGCACCAAAGATCGCCAGCAAACCGCCAGCAGCCAGGGGCCAGCGTGGAACAGATTCTTCTCTCTGTGCTCAGAAGGAACCAACCCTATCCACACCTTTATCTGGGATTTCTAGCCTCTAAAACTGTGAACCAATCAATGCATTTATGTTGTTAAAACCACTTGTTTGTGATACTTCGCTGTGGCCGCCCCAGGGTATTAACACCTCAGCATTCCAGTTGGGAGATGATTTTGATTTCAGGTTTATTTTGCTATACTTTATATGAAGTAACTGTCATCCCCTTCATTGTCAAAAAGCCTTTACGAAAAGCAGTAGTTTGTTTTGATTTGGTCCTAAATTCGGCTCACATGAGGAACTTGGGATCGCAGAGCCTTCAGAAGTAACATTTTAAAAAGCTAATCTAAAAAAATATTTTCTTGTTACTGTTGGCTGGTGATTTATTATGTTGACTAATGACTTATTACTACTTGTACTAAAAAAAGCAAAGACATACTAACTTAAACGCATTTATTCTCCCATGGAACTCATACCTGAAGATTTTATGTTTGATTAATCTGTAAATGAAACATTTTAAGAAAGTGTGCTAATTCTCTTTGGTCCAGTTTCTTCAACAAGTAAATGGCAAGAAAAAGAGAGAGACAGACAGAGACATCTCAGTCAAGTGAAATGTGTGGGTCTTGTTTGGATCCTGATTTGAATCAACCATCAAGAAACATGTGAGGCAATCAGGGAATCTGAACAGTGGATACTTGAAGATATTAAAGAATTATTTGCTTTTAAATGCAATAATGGCTCTGTGTTTTTTAAAAGGGCCCTTATCTTTTAGAGGTGCATACTAAATTGTTTATGAATGAAATAGGCATGATATCTGGAATTTTTGTGTACGTATTTTTGGGGGGAGAGGAATGAGGGGGTACCAATGAAACAGGATTGGCCACATGTTAATAACTATAGAAGCCGAGTGACGGATGCACCAGAGTTCATTACACTTTTCCCTCTATCTTTCCCATATGTTTAGAAGTTTCCATAAAATTAAATACCATTTGATTATGCAAAATCAAAGGTGTCTTAATCTCCTTATCGTAGTGATCACACTTAGGTCACTAATAATAGGGAGACCAGACATCGTGTCCTCCTGATGTGATGCAATGAAAAGTGTGTAGTATTGCCTTCAAAATATTCTTGTCACAAACACTTAGATCTAATCAAGCCTTTAGACCTAACTTTACATTTATAGGCAACACAAGGGACAAATTCAGTAACAGCACGAGTAAACAGACAAATCCAAAGTGTCAGACTCTTTAAAAAGCAAATGTCATGAACAGATACTAACGCCACCGCTAATGAAGTGTACGTGCATGGTGGCAGACCGTGTCTGAGCCAAGGGCTCCTTTTCCAGCCCCAGTGGAGTCTGATGAAACCAAGGAATTCTTTTCTCAGAATGTTTTAAAATGCATAAAATAAAAAAACATAGAATAACGAAGGAAAACAATTACATTGAAATATAGTCATCAAAATATTTTAAAGTATGATATAGTAATGTACATACTCAATTATTAATGCATACATGACAAGATCTATCAGCAGATCTAATAACTTCAGTAATTTCAAAGTTGTGATGCGTGTAAATGATATTTCTGAGCTACCTGCCATAACTGCAGTGGGATATGAAAACATCCACAGTTTCTACGGGTGGCAAAGCCACAGCTAATACTATTGTAGTTTGTTATCTTCATTTATAGTGAAGGAAAATGCTAAATTTCAGTTAGAGTTTGGTGAAAATAAAATGTAATGAAAATGTAATTTTTCTCCCATCCAAGTCCATGGATTGAATTTTGAATTGTAACTCCTAGGTTTAAGAACTTCCGATCTAGATTTTAAAAAGACTTAAGAGATTTAACAATCAAATGCAATATATTGTCATTTAATGGGTCCTGTTTTGAAAAAACAAGCACACGAACAAGTAAGGAAATTTGGGGTGGATATTACATGATTTTAAGGAATTGTCCTTTTTGTGTTCGATGTAATCATGGCATTGTGGTGTGTAGGAAAACACCTTTCTGTTTTGGAAGTACATGCTGAAGAAACCAGGTATGAAAAGTCATGATGTCTCTATACACACACATACATACACAATGTGCACATAAATATATTTATATATAAGACAAATGTTCGCAATTGTTTAATCAAGGTGATATAAAATATATTACTCTTTCTACTTTTCTGTATGTCTGAAATTTTTATAATAAAATCTTTAAAAAGTGACTTTAAAAAATCTTTATTAAGGTATAATGTGAATCTGGTAAAGCATATTACTTTTGAGTGTATAGCTTGAGGAATTTATACATATGTAAAACATATTAATATAACACCTAGGTAACCACACCAGATCAAGACAGAGAGCATTTCCAGCACCCACACGTTCCCTAGTGCCTCTGAAAGCTAACACCATTGATAAAGTATATATTCTTTCACGCCTGGCTTCTTTTGTACAACATGACTTCCTGTTACATTAAAACAGGTTTTCAGAGATTGATAATACTATGTTTGACAAGGATGTGGAAAAACAGGCCTTCTCTTAAATTGCTGGTCGAAGCCAGCATGGTGGTGCACGCCTGTAGTCCCAGCTACTCAGGAGGCTGACGCAGGAGTATTACTGAGGCCCCAGAGATCAAGGCTGTAGTGAGCTCTGATTGTGCCACTGCACTCCAGCCTGGGAAAGAGAGCAAGACTCTGCCTCCAAAAAATTAAAAATAAAATAAAATAATAAATTGCCGGGTGAAATGTACACTGGTGAAGCCTTTTATCAGGCAGTTTAAAATGCCCACATTCTTTGATCTCCTAATTCTACATCTTGGGTTCTAAAAAAATAAAAGCAACGTGCGCAAGCCAGGCATGGTGGCATGCACCTGTAATCCCAGCTAATGGGGAGACCAGGGCAGGAGGATCACTGGAGCCCAGAGTTCTAGGCTGTAGTGTGCCATAATCATGTCTGTGAACAGCCACTGCACTCCAGCCTGGGCAACATAGAGAGACCCTGTGTTAAACAAACAAAAAAGCAATGTGTACAAAGATGTAGGTTCAAAGACATAGGTTTCTAAAAGCAAAAAATTAAAAGCAACCTAAATATCTAGCAACGGATGCAAGGTTAGATAAAGTACGGTATATTTATACTACGGTATGGTAAGAGCTATTAAAAATGTGAGCCACATGTAATTTGAATGATCTCTAGGCCATACCAGTAGGTTACAAAAGAATACACAGAACAATACGTATAGTCCATTTATGGTAAAAGAAAAAGCAACAGAAAGTGGGTAGAGAACACGTACATGCCAAATGGTGAGAGGGTACATTGTGGGAAATAAAAGCGTTCCTGAAGTTTTGCCTCGTATTTCATATTTCTGAATTGTTGCATTATGAATATTCAAATATTACCTGTGTAATTAAAACATAAAGGTAAAAAATTACCTTTAACATAAGTATGGAACTAGAGGGTGCTAGGATAAAGCCCGAGGATTCTCAACTACACAAGTAAGTGGTCACCTTTGTGAGGGGAACTGGGCAGACGAGAGATGACAGCAGGAAAGAGACTTTCACTATTTTCATTGTAAATTTTGTTTTAAAATTTTTGAATTAAAAAAGTATGTAAGTTATATTCAAAAATTTCAAAAAAAAGGAAGTGCACAGGGCAGTTTTGGTGGGGGGACCCAGAGAGGCCTTCGCCCTCGTCAGCGCCCTGAAGACGGCGTGTGTGCAAGTGGAAGGGGGAGTTCTCTGCGGGTTCCGCTGCGGAGGAAGGGCCGTGTTAAAAGGATACTGAAGGACAGAACCGGGCCAGACACACGGCGAGGGGTCTGGTGGGCTCGCGGCGAACGTTCAGGGCGTGGAGGCCGAGGCCGTGCAGGCCCGGAGGCGGCCGGCCTGTCCGTGCGCGGACTGAAGTACGGCAGTACTGAATGCCAGGCTCGGACTTGCATCATCCCCGCGTGCGCGTTTATCGAGCACGTACTCACTGCCGGGCGCGCTAAGCCTGCACGTGCAATTCTCACAGTGAACGGACGGGAAGGTGCGATTTGCCGCTGAGCGAACTAAGGACATTTTTGAACGGGGAACAACATGAAGAAATCCGTTTGTTCGGATTGTGCGTACATTCAGTAACAGGTCCGAGAAATTAATGACCAAAAACAGGGCAGGCACGGAACCCCGACTTCGGGCTCTTTCGGGAGGCAGGACTCCGTCGTCCCACACGCCAGGGCCCCTGAGGTCTCCAGCGCGGCCCCCGGTTCCCCGGCCGGGCCGGGGCGGGAGCAGCGGACGCCTCCGTCCCGCCGGGGACGTTTGGCTGCCGCCGGCTGAACAACGAAGCTTCCAGACGCGGGCCCCATTTCCCGCCCCTCTGTGGCCAGCTGCTGGCTCTGAAGCTCCCCTACGTGAAACCTGGAGATGCTGCTGCGCCGGCGTCACAGCCCGCATCTCTCCCGCCACTGAGCACCCCTGCGGCCGCGTTTGGCCCACGGACCCACGTGGACCGTCCCCATTCTCGTATCGCCCCCACGACCCCCGGCCGCCGGCTCCGTTCTAATTACACATAAAATCAAATCCGGGCTCGAACCATCGGGGCAGCCCCGGGTAAGAGTAATCAGGGGCGGGGGACGGGAACGAGGGAGGGGGACGGGAATGGGGGAGGAGGGCGAGAAGTGGGGGCGCCCCTCCCCCACGCGGCTGCGCCTACCCCCCCCCGAACTACAGCTCCCGGCGTGCGCCGCGGTGGCGCGGCCGCAGAGGCGCGTGCGCGGCGGGCAGCCATTGGCTGGGGCCGCGGCTGCGCAGGTCGCGGCGCTGTGAGGTCGGCGGCGCTGGCAAATCCCGCCCGGGATGTAGAGCCGGCGGTGCCTGACGGCGCGTCTGACGCGGAGTTGGGTGGGGTGGAGAGTAGGGGGCGGTAGTCGGGGGTGGTGGGAGAAGGAGGAGGCGGCGAATCACTTATAAATGGCGCCGAAGCAGGACCCGAAGCCTAAATTCCAGGAGGGTGAGTCTGAGCCCTTTGGGGAAAGGAAGCTAACGGCGCCGGGAAGGGCGGCGGGCGCGGGGTCTGCGCGGCTGGGGCCGGGGCGGCGCGGGTCGCCCCGCCGCGGCGGCTGGCGGGGCTTTGTGCGGGGAAGGCGCATTGCGGAGGGCGATTTGGGTGCGTCATCGGGAGGAAACGCTCTGGGAAGCGGAGAGCCTACGGGCTCTAGCGCGGGGAGGGCGCGCGGCACAGCCTCGTAGAGCGTTGGCTCTGGGGACGAGGGCGCGGAGGAGGCCGCCTATTGTGGGGAGGCGGCGGGCGCGCCATGGCGGCCGTGAGGGAACGTGATGTGGCGTGGGGGAGGGGCGGGGCGGCGGCCGTTCGGCGCTCGCTCGCTCGGGGCGCCGGGCCGCTTGGCGCCAACGGCTGGCGGTTCCGCGCTGCCTGGCGGCCCCGGGTGGGCGCATTCGGTGGAGCCGCGGAGCCGCGAGTGGGGGGTGGGCTTCGGGCCCCGGGGCGGGAGAACTGCGTTGTAAAATGGCCGCCGCAAGATGGCCGCGCCATCATGGCCGCCGGCGCCGCGGCGTGGACGCAGCGCCCCCCCGCGGCGAGCGCGGATACGGTGCCTGGGGCGCGCCTCGGAGCGGGGGCGGGAAGAAAGACGGGCGGACGAGCGTTTCCTCCGCTTTGTGTGGCCTCGAGGCATCGCTCTGCTCCCGCCGAGCACTCGCTCGTAAAATAAAATGGCTTTAATGCAGCGTTAGGGCACCTGCGTGTGTAAGTCGCGGCGCCTCGGCGTCGTTTTTAAGGTACAGCGATTGTTCGACTAGTTGGAAGATTTGATAGCTGTTTTAACTGTTAACTTTTATTAATTGCTTTTGGTCGACGTGAGTTTGGGCTGACGTCAGAATCTGACTTCCAGTAGAAGGACAGCTTTTTCAGTTTTCACGATCCACGCATCTGTTGTGTACTAAGGCAGAGGTCTAACAGTAAATTAGAAAGGACGTAAGATTATGCAGGCGAGGAGGAACACTTTAAAATTTCCTTTTCATTGCTGCGGATGTAAGTTAGTTGCTGTAGATAAGATGTCCAGATGTCTGCGTAGATTTTGGTGGTTTTAGGAATTTTCAGACTTTAATGTGAGTTAGAATTACAGGTTTAGAGTCAAAAACCTGAAACCAAGTACTGCATATTTTCACCTTATGGGATATTTAAGGAGTTTTCAGGTTATTTTTGGTAATGAGTGACTCGTAATACCTGGACGTTGGGAAGCTGTCACTCTGCCTCCTATGGAGTTATTTTACTAAGTAATTTAGAGTAGATATTCTTAATCTAGAGTCAGTGGGTATAATTCAGAGGGTCTCTGAATTTGAATTCGAAAAATATTTTTTCTATCCTCTAGTGGAAATTTAGCATTTCAGTTATTGATGTAACCCACGCCTGGAGGGGGGCACAGTAGTATTAACAGTATATCTTTATATCTCATTGTTGCAGTTGTGGAAGGTGTATTCAGTTATCACTTACAACTTCAAAATTAAAATAGGTACTGGATCAGTACTAAGTCTTGCCCAATACATCAAATAAGGATGGAACATTTAAGATATTTTGATAACTATTTCAATACAGTTGGTTTCCTTTGTAATACTGTGTTGTATGTATTTATGAAAACATTCTAAGAAGAGGCTCATAGGATTCACCAGACTGTCATGGCACAAAAAGGAACATCATTGTTCCTGCTGTTCTGGAGGAAGTGCTTTAGTTCTACAGAAGGGTGGTAAAGTGAGGGAGACGACAGCCAGGAAGAATCTGTGTGCAGTTCTATTGGTGTAACTGGAGCAGAGTAGGAACCAGAGTACCCCTAGGTAAGATTTTGAAAGCTATTTAAAGGAGTGCACTTAACCACTGTTCTCCAGGTGTGTTTTCTACTCGTGTTTCAGAACTCAATTGTGTAACCATCTTTTTAAAAACCATTTTAGTTTATAAGATGTTCAGAGCATATCTTGTAAGGAAAAAAAGGAGAATTTGTTTGGTGCTAACAGAACTATCTTGAAACATTGCAGGAGAATTATGGGAGAAACATGGATTCCCAGAAAGTCGTGGTTTGTTTTTTTTAATGATTCCTGTAAAACTCAAAAGTTTTTAAATTTAATAATGGTACAGTGTATGTTCTATGAGCTATTTTTAAAGCACAATGACTTTGCACTCTCTCAACTTACCTTTCATTTGAAATTATTAAAGCAGAGGGTAAAGAAAACTCTTGCACATCTAGCTCATTGTTGGGGGGGAGACCCCCTTCTTCTGGTCCTGTCAGTAATTAAGAGATTGGCTGACGGTGGCCTTTGATATTCATATTCATAGTAACCACAAACCAGTGGGAGGAGGGGGAATTGGGGGTCTCATTAACCTTGAATTTGAGAGCGTTGTGCAGAATTACCTTTATAGTTTGATACTAGAATGGATTAAGGGTGGAGAAAAGTATAAGGAACCATATCTAATAGGTGATTTGCTGTTTCCCCAATTACTAGTCTTTCTGCTTCTCTGAAAAATAGGCATTTGTTATCCTGGGTCATACTCCGTAACTTGCTGTATATTTTTGTTACAGAATCCTAGGGCCACATAGTTACAGTGGAGGTCGTCACAGGGCCTCAGCTTCAGCGCAGTTATTTTTGGCAGCAGCAACCAAGGGGAAAAATGGTAGGCCATTTTCAGAGTGCTTTTAAAATGCACCTGGAGAGTGAAATTGGGAAACACAGATCTGATCTTTGGTGCTGCTGTTTATTGGTGATACAGTTGACCCATTTTGGTTGTAACTGGACTGTTAGAGAGTTGTCTGATAGTGTCACCCTATCACATGCTTCTGCGCTTTTGTACAAATTTCCCTCTGGATCCTTCCTTCCCTGTGACCCTTCCAAAGTACCTCATCAGTCACTCTCCTTACTGTTTAGGAAGGTAGTTGCAATATGAAACCCAGGAAATTGTTCAAAATTATTTCCTTACGTATCATCAGTTATTAATCTGACAATGCTTGTCACACACAGGCACATGAAAGACACTGGGTGTAATTATGTTGCACTGGGTGTAAGTATGGTGAGAAATGAATATACAGATTTGCTGTGGAATAAATATTAATATTTCAGGTTGAAGGTTTATCTGTAAGTTGTCAGTTTAAAAAGAAGTTTTAAAAGCAACAGTAATAAAAAAAAAAAAGATGAAATCCATACTGCCCAATAGTTATTTCAGAATGGCGCTAGTAGGCTATTTTAATTTTAGAGCTAAAAAGAGAGCTGACCATGTTGAATTCTTGCCTCTGGGTCTGTTGAAACCAAGTGGGCTGAAAATAATGTGTGAGAAATCTATTCCTGCTATAATGAAGTGTAATCTGAGGTTTCGTTGAGAATTTTGCTTGATGAGCAGAGATGGCTTCTAAGACTTACTAATATCACAGCCCCTAAACATTTTGTTTAGTCTTGGGAGTCGTATTGGTAGGCTCAACAGTGTACATTCCAAAGGTTAGGATTTGTTTGTTATTTTTTTTGTTCATGGAAGTACCCATTTGAGGAATGAACATAGTGGGACCCCCTAAAGAAAATCCAGCCCATCTATGATACAGTTGAAATTTTAATGTATAGAGTATTTTACTCAGTAAAGGGGTTGGAAGTGGAGATACAGGTGGAGGGTAAGGTCCTAAACTTAGAAAAACACATGGGGAAAAACATTTTAAAAATTGTATTCATGCAGTTAAAACCAGCCACCTGCCCCCTTGACCATAGGTAGCTGTGGTCGATTCTGTTTGCCGGCTTAGTAGGTGGACAGATGATTTGATGATTTAAATAGATTGACATTCCAATAAATTGTTTTTTCTTGTTTACGTCGGATACTGCGGTGTTTTGTTGTAGGATATGGTTGAAGTTTGATCCAAAGTGTTGCCCCATGTACAGCCTTACCCATTTCCTGATTTCGCTAGGAGTACTCTAATACAAGTGTGATGTCTCAAATGGGACTATATAAAGAGAAATGACAACTAATTTAGTACTTTTTTACTTTTGCAGGTGAGCGAGTGCTGTGCTTTCATGGGCCTCTTCTTTATGAAGCAAAGGTATGAAATCTGTTTTCTTTTGAGAAGTTGGCCAAACGGAGTGATTACATCTATTTCTTATCAGAATTTCAATGTTTCGTTGTTGCTTCCGTAGGAGAGTTGCCTTTTTTAGGTTTATAGTTTATAAGTTCCCCCATCTTCTCTTTCTGGGTTTCGTAGTACTTGGTTGTGAGTCAAATAAATTAAAACTTAGCTCCTCCCTCCCACCTTTCTTGCTGGCCTGGTGCTGGAGCATTTGAGGGAATGACAGAAGATGAAGATTGGTTGTGGGAACAAATAGCGTTTTGTAGGTAATGACTTGGTGAGAGGACATCGCCACTTATTTTTATGTGCAAATATATGCCAAGTAAGCATTGAGCTAATTAGGTTAAGAGTAAAAGCTAACATTAAAAATGAGTACATTTTATCTGTTGATTGTATGTTGGTTTGTCAGGCAAGGTTTGGTCTCTGTCCAAGTGTGTGCTCTAGTTAGAAAAACTGGTTTTACAGTTAGCCAAAGATAAACAGGAGGATGCTTTCCAAAGTCAAAGAATGTTTTTAGTGTTTTGTTTTTGATAACTTTTTTTTAAGAATAATTTTTATTCTCACTGTGAAAATGAATGCATAGTTTCCAGGAAAACGTCTTCAGAATGAATGTAAAATTTACAATTAATACACAGGTGTGTGTTCAGAATTTCAGGTCTGAAATACAGTTTCTCTAGAATGCAGAAATTAGGCATAAAAACAAATATACTACTTTCCAAAGTCAATAAATCTGAAGTCTGTGCTTTTGCCAGATTTTACCACGTAAACCAGTATGTCGTATGATGCATTGTTGATAAAGAGTTAATAATAAAAGTGCAAACTAAGAAAGCCTGTACTGGACAGGAAGATGAAATAAATGTGACTCTGCGTTCTATGCTGAATTCTTAGCAAACTGTACTCAATGTGGCTAATAATTATTTGGCATTTTTTGTGTGCCATACACCATGTTAAGAACTTGGCACTTTTAAAATATAATGTATGTATTTGTGATGTAATAAATACTCTTGATAACACTTTAATTTTTTCATTTCAATAGATTTAGGGGTACAGGTAGTTTGGGGTACATTGATGAATTATATAGTGGTGATGTCTGGGTTTTTAGTGTGCATTGCACCTGATAGGTAATTTTTCTGCCTTCACTCTCCCGCTGACCTTCCCGTTTCTGAGTCTCCAGCGTCCATCGCACCAAACTGTATGCCCTGCAGACCTGTGGCTTAGCTTGCACTTAGCAGCAAGCTTTAGGCAATTTCACTATAAATTCTTGGTGAATGGTTTATGCTATATGTGTCTGCAAATAGTCTTTAATGTGCCAGATAGTTCTGACTAAATAATTTTCACCACTGTTTACTTGTGTTTTGAATACATGCATAATGTATTTTTGAAGTTCTCAGCAGCTGGGTGTGGTGGCTTGGATCTGTAGTCCTAGCCAGTTGGGATGCTGAGGTGGGAGGATCTCCTGAGCCCAGAATTTCGAAGCCAGCCTGGGTAACATAGGGAGACTCTCATAATCTCCTTAAAAAAAAATTCTAAAATGGCAAAATCTGGATTCCTGGAGATGGTCAGGAACTTTTAAGTATATGTATATGCACGTGTGTCCTGATGATGTGTTTATACAGTTTATAAATGTTAAATTACAAGCCCTTTTGATAATTTATATCCCTGAATGTTATTTTCGTTGTATCAATTTGGCAAACTCTACTAAACTGGCTGGTTTTTCTCCTCTGGCAGCAGAACCCTGGGGCGAACAATTCTTGAATAGAAGCCATTGAGATAACTTAAACTCATGTAATTCTTTTTTTTTCCCCCCTTCCAAAAGCTCTTCTGGAATCTTGTAATTCTTTTGATTTGTCTCTTTTAAAGACTTTTAAATCCAAAACCAGATGGTCATCACTTGCCATAGATAATGACTTTCCTCTTATAGTTGCTCTTGATTTGTGTGGCTGCTTTAAAAAAAAACATAAAATGTTTTCAATTCATAACTTAGCTAGTTAGTTAAATTGACTTTCTGAAACAGATCAGCTTATCATCTTTCATAAGCTAATAAAGTTATTTAGTTTAAATACTTTTCATGCTTTTGAAGTAAATGTAGCTAGCTCCTGGCAAGTTAGACCTTGAGAAAGCATAAACATAGTTTTCATTAGCTGTCCTTGGATAGTTTACCTGGCCTGTCGATTTAAAGTTTAAGGTGTCATTTTCTGCTTATTGTTCTCAGCTTTGTTGGACCTTTTGTAATTTGCAGTTTTATAACTTAAGTACTCTAAAAGCTTATAGTGTTCTCTTTGTCACACTTAATTTTGTTCATTTTGGCCACCAAAACCTTTGTGTAGAATATCTTTGAAGGATTGGATACTTTAAAATCATCCAGGTAGTGTCTCTTTTTAAAAAACTATTTATAAGTGAATTTTTTCTTTTTTATTTCAGTGTGTAAAGGTTGCCATAAAGGACAAACAAGTGAAATACTTTATACATTACAGTGGTTGGAATAAAAAGTGAGTATTAGATCTTTAAAAGCAATTTGTATTTACAATTAACAAGATACTTTGTGTCACTGACTGGCACAAGTGTGTACTTTTCTGCAGTTTTAATGTAATATGGTGCATTGCAAGGGTGAATCATCTGTATTAAGCCAAAACTGTACTAGAAATTGGGGTACTCAACCATTTTATTTAAATGTACTTGATTCTTGGGAGTATTCCTGTGTGTTCCAGTATAATGTCTAATAATCATTTAGTCAGTCAACTATCCTGGTTGATTGAGTGGCACATGACACTTTTTTGGGTTTTTTTCTCTTCTCCTTTCTGGTACATTTTAGGATAGCCTGAATTTTTTGGCCTTCCCACAAACTGAGTGATTTTATATTTATTACTCCAAGTAGCTATGCTGAAAACTAGTTGGGTATTTCTGCCTAGAAAAGGGAAAAGGATAAAGATTGCCTGATTTGGAAGTAATGACAGAATCTACCAATCCATTTTTGGAACTTTGGAAGAATAATTTAGTGTTGACAGAAAATGATTTCATGTTTTTAGCATATGATTTAACAGATACAGAAATTCAGTGACAGAATCTAATTTCATACCCCCGAGTTAAGCCTTTTGGTGGGGGGCTGTAAAGCGGTGTGATATATTGATCTGTTTCCAGGAGTGGACCATGAGTATAGATCAAACACATTCTAGAATGGAATAAATAGAGGCATTTCTGAGTGATGGGACTTTCTCCTTGGGGCCCACATCCAAACATTTGCCTAGGCCTCCTTTTTGGTCCCTATAATTGAATGGCCTGCAATTTTTACTATGAGAGGTTTTAAATTTTATTAATGTTTTTACCCTTCTAGTTTAACACTGCCAGTGCTAGCAAGTAATTCTTTAGGAGTTGCTTTCTGGTAACTTAAGGCTTTGTGTCAGCTGACGAGGCTCTGGTACCTGCTTTACTGTGGCAGCATCTGTCATCTGATTTGATGAGTGCTTTGTTGATATGGAAGGTGGTTTTTTTCCTGTGAAGTTTATTGGCTCTCTGACTTTGGGCTTAATTCATACAGTCCTCTATCCAGGTGACCAACCTAGTTAATTTTGTTAGGAAATTTTTTCACATAGCAAATGCTTTTAGCTAAGAAGAAATGTACCTTTAACTTCTTTTCCTTTTAGTATTTCTAGTACTGGTAGGTACTTCAGTACTTCAGCCCCATAGGCTTGTATTTTAAATATTGAGAAATTGGGAAAATATGGAGAAAACGGTTTTCGGTCTTTTAGTAGTAGTAAACTATGATTTTAAATGTTATTTTAATATTAATAGTAAATTGATTTTGATATCCAGGAAACAAGAAAGTTTATCTTGTGGCTGCTAGTGTATCTCATAGCTTTCTCTTCCTTTTAAAAAAATGGTAAACTGCATTTCAATCTTTTATGAGACGTATATATTTTACGTATTGATAGTGTGCTAATACCCAGAAAAAGTTGAGAGTATTGAGTCACGAGAATCTCAGTTCTCCACAAGAAATAGAATATCTTTCTTATGGATATTGAGTGGGAAAGCTAATGTCCATACTGGATATCAAAGAAAAACACAAAGCAAATTCATGGGGTAGGCCTGCTGTCCCCCACCTCCTGCACTTTTAAAGAATTGTTTTAGGATTTCACCCTTAATAGCTGTGAATACAGCATTTGTGCTTCACTCTTTTTCATGTGTAATATAGGTATCTTGCATAAAGTTACCTGTAGATACGTACAGCTCAAAGACTGGATTTAAAGTGGCATTTGTAGCTCGTCAGAAGTTGTGAAAATACCAAACGCTTGTCTTTTCTCATTTTACTGTTTCAAAAAATAACTTGACATTTTTTTCCTTTGGTATATTTTAGTCCAGTAACATAAACCATAGGCTTGTATAGGTTTTGTTTTTTGTTCTCGGCTAGTTTAATATTATATATTAATTACTCCTTGGGAAAATTAAGGAAGAAGGCACCAATATTAGGTGTTTTTATTACTTGCTATTTTTGTCGGTATATTGAGTAATATTAATAATCAAAAATTTTTTTTTGTGGTTGACTTGGTATATAGATAAATAGACATAATTTCCAAAAAATGTTACCTTTAGGATGTTCTTTAACCTTTAAATACACCCCTTTGGAAAGGGGAGGAATTATTTGAATGCCTAGCGAGTGTATTGTGTTTTTATTTAACGCTATGGAAGTAGTGGCCATGGATCATTATGACTTTAGGTTTTAGTCATAAGCCACCTTTAGAAAATTTGGAAATCTTTTTTTTTTTTTTTTTTCTCCAAACCTCCTCAAGAAAGAATGGAAATTCTTTTATGCTTGACCCATATATAAACATTTCTGAGTGTTTGGCCTTCAGGTTATTTACCATGGATCATTGTGACTTTGGAATTTAGTCACAGGTGACCTTTAGAAAATTCTGAAATTCTTTTATGCTTGACCTATATATAAACATGTCTGAGTGTTTGGCCTTCAGTTATACCCTACGATTTTCTTAGAGCAAAAGATGTCCACTTGATCCAGCAAAGATTTTCACCTCTTTACATATAAAGAGGAAACGTTAGCAGTAACTTGGTTTTAAAAGATCAAGGTGATTATTTATTGAGATACATTTTATATCAGAGAAGGGATTTGTAAGGTTCTAAAATGGAACCTTGTGGTAATTAAATATTGGCTAGCTCCCTTTGATTTAGAGAGAGTTGTAATAGATACAGTACATAAATAAAAATGAGATCCTCATTTTGAAAATGGTTGGTAGAGTACTTAAAAAAAAAAATTGTACAATGCCCTAATCCCCAGATTGGAATTTTCTTAAATTTTAATCTTTTTTCAAAAGCACATTCTAGATAATTAAGATACTTCGAAATTTTCAAACCTTGGAATTTGTTGACACAGACATTAAAATATTCCATTTGTAAATGAATCTTAATAAAGCTGAAGCTAAATTCTACACCTAGTTACTGAGATTACTTTGTACTATGCTGTCTGTATCAGAAGTGCTGTGAGGCCCAGGCGCTCTGAAAAAACTTTGAAGACACATGAGGATAATGTAGCCCCTTTTCCTGTTCCTGAAGGAGCTCCCTCAGTACACCACCCCCTCCTGACCTCTAGGTAAATGCATGTTTTAAAGTTTTTTCTAGGAAATCATGTTGAGGATTGCTTTTTATTATTTTTCCTTTTGGCTGTTTTGTAAGAGGTCGGAGGTGGGAAATTGTTAAACAAAAGAGTACCTTGACAGAACACCTAATTGTGTTACTAATGGAGCTCCGTCAGCGGGAGAAAAGACTCACTTTGCTCAAAACATTCAGCATCCCTAAGAAATACCTTGTTTTTGTTTTCTTCTTTGGGGAAAAAAACACCGTCAAATTTTTGTTTTGAAGGAGCTTTTTGAAGTGCCGGAATGTCTCACCATTTTTAAGAAAATGGTTCTACCTTTTGATGTTTAGAAAGCCAGCCCTCTGGTTAGCCTTGGACGTTAGTGTATCCATTTGTGAGTAAGTGAAGGTGAAGAGAAAGGTGTGGTCGGATAAGCCATTATAATACTTTAATGATCAGACTGGGCTGTGCTGATCCAGGTGGTGCTTGAGTGTTGCAGACCTGATACGTTTCTGACATACCTTGAATGTTCGTTGTTTTGGTCAGGGATTCTCAGGTGTATTTTACATGTCTTTAGTTACAACGATCCTTTGAGATAGGTACTATTGTTACCCTTGCTTTATAGGTGAAACTGAGGCACAGAGCTATGCAACTTTGTCATTACACACGTCTGACTAGCTACTTGGTTTTAGGGTTTTTTAGAAGTCTTTATTATGGACTCCTTCCTGTGTTTCATTTCTGGGAGTTAGAATTCTTTAAAATAATGTTTTATTCTGTAAGGCTAATTGCTTAGAGACTTAAATTTTAAGTGCCACACTCTCAGAGCATTTCTAAAAGTAATTTGAGTAATCTCCTTCTGGCAATTTAGATTTGGAACGCTGCTTCTGAAAATACGAAGTTTTCTTTCTTTATAGAGCAGACTTTCATTAGATTTTCATTTTAGTTGAGAATGCATTTGTAGTGCCAGTTCATCAAATTACTACAGAAAAATCCAAAGTCTTGTCTCTTGGATCTCTAAAAATTAATTGGAGAACAGACTCTAAATAGTAGTAAAAATATTTTTGAGTGATATTTTAACTTTCCTTTTTTTCAGTTGGGATGAGTGGGTTCCAGAGAGCAGAGTACTCAAATATGTGGACACCAATCTGCAGAAACAGCGAGAACTTCAAAAAGCCAATCAGTAAGTTCGTTTTGTAAAATAAGTATTGGTGAGAAATGCCTATAGATTAGTTTTTGGACATGCAATGAAGATGGAAATCACGTTGGCTGCTCTGCCTATAAAATGATTCTTGGTTCCCGTCAGCTGCTGTTGGTGTTTTGACTTTAAGTTGTCAGACAAGCCATTTCCAGGTGAAGGTAGCGTACTTACCATTACTTGAGTCTGTCCTTAGATCCAGGTAGAAAACAGAGCAGGTTGCTGGCAGTTGCTGTAGGTATAAACTCATTGTTAAACATCTTCTGTCCTACTCTTCGTGGGCTCTGCGGAAGGCACACTCGGTGGGGGACCAACAAAGCAGGGAGGAGGGGGCCCCCATTACCCTTCGTCTCTGAAAGCAGGGGCAGGAAGAGGGATCCTGAAGGACTTTGTGGTCTACAGGGTAATTTCACAGTCAGGATGTATGTCAGAGTTGGAGTGATAAAATGGGATCCTATAAAGGAAGGCATTGGGATTAGTGAATTCCAAAACAGAAGCGGAATTTTCAATTATATGAGACACAATGTGTTATAGTCACTTTACTACACTGATTTTAATTTTGGTGGATATGGAAGAGGCAAATCTTGGGCTTTTTGTTCATTCTTTCCTGAGTTTTTTTGTTTGAATTTTTTTTTTTTTTTTTTGGTAAGTATAGTGTTCTCTCTTTGTCCAACTTGTTAAATAAAAACTTGGTGCCAGAGTGTTTACAGGCTTGGGACCTCAATTTGAATGTAAATTCCTGATGGAATCAAGCAGGCATGATTTATTTTTCTATGTAACTACTCATTTTGTGATGACTTTACTGAAATTATTTTTGAAGGGAGCAGTATGCAGAGGGGAAGATGAGAGGGGCTGCCCCAGGAAAGAAGACATCTGGTCTGCAACAGAAAAATGTTGAAGTGTAAGAAGGCTCTGTCTTTGCTTTAATTTTGCATACTGTTTTATAAGTGAAATTCATATTTGATACTCATCATGTGTTAATGATTGAAAATGGAAACTTTGGAACATTGTCGGAACCAGTGGGAATCCCGTTCCTCAGGTATCAGGGTGTTAAAATCATTGAAAACATACCAAACCGGGCGTGATGGCTCTTCTATAGTCCCAGCTACTTGTGAGGGTCACTTCAGGCCAGGAGTTCAAGACCAACCTGGGCAGTATGGTGAGACCTTGTCTCTAAGAAAAAAGAAATAAAATGAAAATACATACCTTTTAATTTTCCTTAGCACATTTCCCCCTCTTTGTTGTGGTAAAATAGATGTACACCATTTAAACCATTATTAAGTTTGTAGTTCAGTGGCATTAAGTACCTTTACAACCCTTGTCTTTCAAGTAGTATGTGTAAATATATGTTTATGTAATGTTTTTTTCTTACAAAGCCAATACTGTGAGTAGGGCATATGTTGTGAGATAATTTTTTGGCACAGTTTGCTTTTTCAGTAGTGCTAAAAATAAATACTAATTAATTCCCCCTTGGTGAAACCTATTCTGAGAGTATGTGAGAAGTTAAGGTTTCTACTAGTACGCTCTTCTCACCCACCCAGGAAGGAGAAAACCATTACTTACTCGAGGGTAATGAGCCCTAAATAAGAAAGTCATGTCACGCACACGTGGTGCATGTCTACAGTTTATGTACCTGAAAGTTGGTGTGAGAAGTGGTAATTTAATAAGTATTCTTAAGTAAGTGTTAATAGTATAACAACATAAAGATTATAACTTTTTGGAAGAGATCATTTTACTTTTTGCCAGAGTTATTGGTCTGACTTTACTGCTTAAAAGTAAGGTGTTAGTACTGAAGGTAATTAATGCATTTTGAGGTGTTTGGAGTTGTTTTACTTTTTTTGCTGAAAAGGTAATTGATTTGGCAAGGATTAGGCGTGTTACTGTTTGAGCCTGGCTCATAGTTTTGTTTATAATAAGTGATAACATTTTCATGATCTGGTTCTTTGGAAAACTGTTTAGGTAGTAGTATTCATTAGGATCTAATAGCAGTTGAGTCTTAAAAGGCAGCAACTTTCTCTATATAGAAAAATATGAATTTTATTAAAGTAATACTTTATGTAACAAATTATCACTCTGCTAAAAGTTGTTACAGAAATGTAAGTAGTAGTGTGCCTAAAAACTGTGCATTTGAATATAAAGTGTTGTGCAATTTCAACTACAAAAATAATGGCTGAGTAAATACATGAAGTAAAGTTTCAGAATTCAAATTTCCCCAGCTTTGGACAGTGGGAGCCTCTTGATTGGCTCCTGATAGTCCAGAAGGTGGAAGCAAGAATGTCCAGGGGTTCTTGCTACTGGGACATTGAAGTGTTGTATGGGCCGAGTGACTTCTATCCAAAATATTTGTGGCCAGAGTGTTTCAGATTTCAGAATTTTTTGGATTTTGGAATGTTTGCATTATACTGTACTGGTTGAACATCCACAATCCAAAATACTCTAGCGAGCATTTCCTTTGAGCATCATGTTGGCTCAAAAAGTTTTGAATTTAAGCACTTCTGATTTAGGCTGCTCAGCCTGTATAGTTCATAGATCCTTTATTTTAGAGTTGAGATTACTTGTCAGTATTTTAATAGTGTAGAGGGAGCGGGTTAAAAGATTTAATGTAAGGACTTTTGGTTTGTCTTGGTCCTCATGCATTGCTGATGTGTACAGATTAAGTTCATGGTTTAATCTGACCCAGAAACACTGTCCAACATTATGTATATTGTAAAAGCTAACCTCACAGAGGCAGGAGAAAACCTGTATTCATATTGGCCAGGTCTCATGTTTATATCCAAACATGAGTTGTAAAACAAACCTCAAGACCTAAATTAAATTAATACTGTTAACAAGTTTTATAAATATTATTTAAAGCTATAGAAAAGTAGAACAATCCCGGTGTTCTGGTGCGGTTTCACCAGGCGTAATCCATGGTGATTGCTTTGTAAACTCTTCTAGAAATAATTATGTGAAATAGCAGAAATCAGTAAGTTTACCATTTGGCAGTGTATAAATGAACGTGAGTAAAGTTGCTGAGAGAGATAGATAACCAAGACAGACAAATGAGCTTTGTCCTAGATGGGGGGAATAGAGTGTAGTATTGGAAAGGAGGGAATCTAATTTAGAGAACAAATAAAGTGAAACAAAGTTTGGACCAGTGAGAGTGGAGTAACAGATTAGTATTCAAGAAATACACAAATCTAAAATCAAAATTAATGTTTTAGGAATCAAAAATAAAATAGATGTAAAAAATATTTTATCCTTTGAAACTTTTCTTGATGGGACTAATAATGTAATATATACTGTTAACATATACTAACTAATACAACCTTGGGGAGAAGGAGGTCGTCTCCCAAAGTATTCTTGGTTTATTTTTCTGTTATGTGGAGGGAGATGGTGAATTTAACAACTGTTAGTAAAAAAATCCTTGTGCCTGAGCAGGAGACTATATTTACTACCTGTTCTTATTGAAGGCGGTATTTCTCTGTGAATTTGTCTCTGATTAAAGGGAATTGAAACAGAGGCAGTTTTACTGGAAGTAATTATCTATCTTTCTGTTTTTCTACCGTTTCAGGAAAACAAAAAAGAACAAACAGAAAGGTAAGAATGTTAACTTTCTTAAAACTGATTTATTTTACCTTTACAATACCTAAATTCTGAATTACACTATTTTGAAAGCTATGAAATTTTGGAATGAACATGTTTATTTTTGGTCTCAAGTAGGAATCTCAGAGAGATTATAAAATAGGTAGGTACATGGTGGTAGAGACCTAACTCTAACTCTTTTTACCCAGGAGAAACTTGTAAGCATTAAGTTATTTTCGTCTTAATGACTGCCACTGAAAAGATCCCATTTTTAAATAAATGGAAGATGGTAATATTAAATGTTACCCATACTGAATGCTTGGTAGAGCTGTTTACAAAAGTTACATTTTTGGTAGGAATATGATTCTTTAAGCTTAGATTCAAGTAACAGCTGTGTAATGGAGAAATAATGAAAAGAGAGACCATTTTCCTTAAAGAGTTTCTTATTTAATTAGCTAAAATGAGCCTTCCTCTCCCCCTGACCTTAAACAAATTTTTATAGCACCTGGAAATGGAGATGGTGGCAGTACCAGTGAGACGCCTCAGCCGCCTCGGAAGAAAAGGGCCCGGGTAGATCCTACTGTTGAAAATGTGAGTTTTTCTTCAGTTTGTGAAGAGCATGTTAGAATTTTTAGTCTCAGTCATGTTACAACACATAATTGTAGAACTTTGATTCTTACAAGCATTGCTAATGTGGTTAACTACTGAATTAAAAATTTTCTCTTTTGGAGGGTAAAGGATATGTTTGTATACATTTTTATTTCATCTGTAGTTCTAGATTTTGTTTTACCTCAACTCATCATCATCTGTTGTGTAAGCTCCCTGATCACATACAAGACTCAGTGTTTCTTTGGTGTTAGACTGGAGAGACTTCCTAGGTCACAATAGATGGTTTATTAAATTCTGTGATGGATTAATAAGCCTATAAAAAATAACATGAAAGCCTATCAGTGTAGTTTAGAATTCTTAAATATAATTGGCAAAGTATCTTATTTCTAATTAATTATAATTTCCAAAGTTATGAATTTGAAAATAGGATTTTAATTTTTAACTGACGTAGTTTATATTTCCGAAGCTGAAATCGTAAGTATAGTTACAAACAGTGGTATGATGTGCAAATAGACATTTTTGGGCAGTTTTTGAAGACTTCCTTAGAAAATCAGTACTTTTAATTTTATGAATTAAAGATGTACCTTTGAAATAGTTGTGTTTGGGATAGTCATTGGGAGATCAAGGATAACTGTGAAAACACCGAGTTAAAATGTGTGAAGGCAGAATGTTCTGTTTCCAGAACAAGAGGAACTAAATCACTAAAGAATGTTTACCGTCACATGAAAATGCAGACTTTAATACCCTTCCTTTTTCTATTTAGGAGGAAACATTCATGAACAGAGTTGAAGTTAAAGTAAAGATTCCTGAGGAGCTAAAACCTTGGCTTGTTGATGACTGGGACTTAATTACCAGGCAAAAACAGGTACCGTGAAAGCTATGCAGATTACAAGCTATATGATGTTCTTGCTAGCAGAAAAAAAATTAAAGGGGAAAGTGTTATATAGACTTGAATTCTTAAGGTGTGACTGATAGAGATAATATTTTAAATCAGTGGCTGAACAATTAACCATCAGAATAACTTGGAGAGGAATAAAAGTACATATATAAATTTCATGCGTTGATAAAGGTGGAAGTAACTCATTTTTGGAGGTTGCTAGGGCAGGAATTCATTTTGAACATTGATAAAAGCAAGGAAGCATGTGTTTACTGTCTTGTCATTGAAAATGGAACATCCAGGCCGGGCGTGGTGGCTCACGCCTGTAATCCTAGCACTCTGGGAGGCCAAGGCGAGCGGATTGTTTGAGCTCAGGAGTTTGAAACCAGCCTGAGCAAGAGCAAGACCCCGTCTCTACCAAAAATAGAAAGAAATTAATTGGACAGCTAAAAATATATATAGAAAAAATTAGCCGGGCATGGTGGCACATGCCCAGCTACTTGGGAGACTGAGACAGTAGGATCGCTTGAGCCCAGGAGTTTGAGGTTGCTGTGAGCTAGGCTGACGCCACGGCACTCACCCCAGGCAAGAAAGTGAGACTCTGTCTCAAAAAAAAAAAAAAGAAAGAAAGAAAATGGAACATCCACACGCATCCCTGCTGATGGAATGCAGTAGAAAGCACACACCACCACTTGCAGAGGTGTTCATGGCCCTCCAAAGGACCTGAATCGTATTAATGCTCCTAGGTCTGTTACTAGTTTACAGGAAACAAGGTTGTTTAATAGAGGAACATGTTTATTAATCATTAAAATCCATAATGAGAAATTCTGTAGGACAAATAAACCAGTTTCTTTAAGCAAACAAATGGCGTAGTTAGGATTGGAAAAGGTGGGGGGAAAAGAGTAGGGACTAGAGAGTTATGAGACTTAAGAGAAATGCCAGTCACATACAACATGTGGACATCATTTGAATTCTTATTTGAATCCTTTGGAGGATTATTTAGTTACACCTAAACTGCCTGTTTTCAAGCCATGGTTCTGGCTGGGCATGGGGGCTCACGCCTTAATTCAGCACCTTAGGAGGCCAAAGTGGGAGGATCACGTGAGGCCAGGAGTTCGAGATCAGCCTGGGTAACAAAGTGAGACCCCCTGTCTCTACAAAATGTAAAAACATGAGCCAGGCGTGGTGGCACGTACCTATAGTTCTAGCTACTCAGGAGGCTGAGGCAGGAGGATCGTTTGAGCTTGCAGTGAGCTGTGATGGCCCCATGGTTCTACCACTGAGTATCTGTGAGCTTGGATGAGTTTATCAGCCTTTTTGTGCTTCAGTTTTCACATTTAGTGGAATACTAGTCCCTGCTTCATAATGTTGATGTGAAGATAAAAAGATAATTATGTTAATGCTAGGGACCAAATCTGGTACATAATGTGCGTAACAGCAAGTTTATGACTTCATAATACCATGAAGGTACATTCATGTGTGGTGTGTGCTATATATATGTGTGTGTTGAACAGATTGCCAGTCTTGAGAATTGTGCTCTCTGGTATGGTAGCCACTGGCCACGTTTGGCTATTTAAGTAAATATACAGATGCTCCTTAACTTACGATGGGGTTACATCCTGATAAACCCAGCAGAAAGTTGAAAAATTAAGTCAAACCATCGTAAGTCAGGGGTCATCTATAATTACATTTTTAGTTCCTCATATTATTCATGTTTCAAGTGCTGAATAGTGCTTTTTTCTTTTCATGATACTACTGCCTGATCTTTTATTGCATAAAAAGCTTTCTCTGATGCAATTTTTCTTTAGAAAAGGGAATATTTGTATTCAAGTGTGTTTTTGTTTTCATAGCTCTTTTATCTTCCTGCCAAGAAGAATGTGGATTCCATTCTAGAGGATTATGCAAATTATAAGAAATCTCGTGGGAACACAGATAATAAGTAAGAATATGCACCTTTCAAGTATACCGAAAGACATTTTAAAAAAATATTCTTATTTCCAAATAAATCATCTGAAACTTACACTTTATATGTTAATACCATCAGAAACTAGCAAAATAGAGTTTCATTGGTTTGACTCAGGAGTTGGGTTTACAAGGTTTTTCTTAAAGGGCCAGATAGTAAATATTTTAGGCAAAATTGAAGTTATGATGTAGGTACCTACATAGCCATTTAAAGCTTAACCATTTGAAAATGTAAGAACCATCTTAAGGGCTTTAATTTGGTGAACGCTGCTTTAGCATGTTGGAAGAATTGATTTCATGTGTCCTTGTTAAAACCCTTTAAGAAAAAAACATCAGCCATGGTTGGTTGTCACTAGCTAACCTTTAATTCTTTACCCTCTTGTTGGTTGAATTATTCCCTATGTCATTTGTTTTCAGTGACCAGTTTCGAAAGTAAATACTTTTGTTCACTTCTCAGGGAGTATGCTGTTAATGAAGTTGTGGCAGGGATAAAAGAGTACTTCAATGTAATGTTGGGCACCCAGCTGCTCTACAAATTTGAGAGACCACAGTATGCTGAAATTCTCGCGGATCACCCCGATGCACCCATGTCCCAAGTGTACGGAGCACCACATCTACTGAGACTATTTGGTAATGCGCCATTTAGAAAACATGAATTTTACTTGTTTTGTCTTCCTAAATGAGCAAGAGGTAATTAACTTTCTAAAACATGACTCTATTCTAATTTGAATTTTTATCTAAAATGTTAAATAGCAAAATCTCCTCAAGAGCGAAGCTTTTAAAACTGTGCTTTTTAAAAGAATTGGTGATGGTTGCGTCTGCTTTCTTAATTTAAATAATACGGTTATAGTACTGCCTCGGATGTAACTTTGGCTAAATTCTCTTCTTTAAATAGTACGAATTGGAGCGATGTTGGCCTATACACCTTTGGATGAGAAGAGCCTTGCTTTATTACTGAATTATCTCCATGATTTCCTAAAGTGAGTCTAAGCATGCTTGAAATTATAAACGTGAATCTGAGAATTACTGTATGATAGGCAAGATTAACACTCTAGATGCTAAAATGTAATAAAGTAAATAAAAGAATGTATTGGTACAGGTGTAGATAGATGGTTAATGGAACAGTCTAAATAAGTGCAAACACACGGGAGTCTCACCAATGGTGGAACAGCCTGTGGGTGTGATGGGGGTCACGGTGAGTACTTAGACTGGTGACAAGACTGATGACAGTTTGGAAGAAAACAAAGTAAAAGCCACACTTATGTTGGGCACCAAAATTCTAGATGAAACTAAATTTTAAATCTAAAATAAAAACAACTTAAAACAGTATTTTTATAGTTTTGTATTGTTACATGTATGATAAAAGGGCTGCTATCTTTACTACACAAAGAAGGGTTCTGATTCAGTAAGAAAAGGACAAGTGGTAAGTAGGACACAGGACAGCTACAGAAGTGGCGGTGCAAGGGGCCGTTGAATACATGTCCAGAACCGTAATTCCAGTGTAAACTGTCAGACGGCCTCAGGTCTAAACGATTGAAGATGAAGAAACGCGAAACGCGGGACGGGACAGTGCTGGTTTGTCCAACCTTTGGGAGGACGTTTTATAACAGCGAATTTTAAACAACCAAGCAGCTATTAAAATGAGGATGTTGCTCTAAATGGAGTGAATCAAGCAGGTGACGGGAAGAATACTGAACTGACAAAGATGTTCCTGTCGTGTCCACTGAGGAAAGAGCCAACCCGTGGTAGAGGAGTTTGATATTCCCCCCATTCGTAACGGTGTTAATTTGAGTCTTGGGGAAAGAGAAATGCTTTCCTAAAGGATGGGTCGTAGTTAACAGTGGATTATTTCTTGGGCATGGTGTTGGGAGAAAAGGTTGGGAGTTTTGTACTTCTCTACTTTGACCATATATTTTATAATAAATTTAAAACTGCAACAGGGGCTTCAGAATCTAAACAGATTGATAGTCCTTGCTTTACCAGTGCTAAATATCTTCTGTGGATCTCAGTTTCTTTGTGAAATAAAAGTGCTCCACTACTTGACATTTCAGTCCCTTTAATACGATTTCTTAAGAGCTGAAGGAAACATCTAGGTGTTACTATTTTAGGATAATAGTGCCATGTATAATGATAGGATAACTTTCTTAAACATAATTGGGGCTCTCAGGTTGGTATTCTGAAGACATGACTGTTCTTTGCTGTTTGTGAAGTAAGGGGAGTAACTCCCGATTTCATTCCTGTGTGCATAATGTTACCTGTACGTAGCTTGTTTACCTGAATTGTAGTTATGTGGTTCTACTGTGAAGTAGCAGTTGTTTTATGTATCTAAGGAAAGTGTTTTCTGTGGCTTATGTACATGATATGTAGGAAGAGATTTGGGTCAACGTGAGATTTTTAAAAAATCTTGCTAATGAATAACGTCTTGTTTTTTAAGGTACCTGGCAAAGAATTCTGCGACTTTGTTCAGTGCCAGTGACTATGAAGTGGCTCCTCCGGAGTACCATCGGAAAGCCGTGTGAGAGATGCTCACACATGTGTTTGGATCTCTGTAAACACGTTTTTGTTCTTAGTCTTTCTCCTGTACAAACGATGTACTTTGAAGATGTTAGTGTATAACAGAATTGATGTTTGTTTTCTGTTTGATTTTAAACAGAAAATAAAAGGGGTTATAGCTCCTTTTTTCTTTTCTTACTTTTTTTCATTTCAAAGTTGCTACCAGTGTATTCAATGATGGACAACAGAGAGACATGCTGTAGAGTGTTTATTGCCTAGTTGACAAAGCTGCTTCTGAATGCTGGTGGTTCTATTCCTTTGACACTACGCACTTTTATAATACGTGTTAATGCTATATGACAAAATGCTCTGATTCCTAGTGCCAAAGGTTCAATTCAGTGTATATAACTGAACACACTCACCCATTTGTGCTCCTTTTTTTTTTTTATGGTGCTTAAAGTAAAGAGCCCATCCTTTGCAAGTCATCCATGTTGTTCCTTAGGCATTTTATCTTTGCTCAAATTGTTGAAGAATGGTGGCTTGTTTCATGGTTTTCGTATTTGTGTCTAATGCACGTTTTAACATGATAGACGCAATGCATTGTGTGGCTAGTTTTCTGGAAAAGTTGATCTTTTAGGAATTGTTTTTCAGATCTTCAATAAATTTTTTCTTTAAATTTCAAAGAGCAGTGTGCTTGTGTGGATACGTTACAAAAACCATTGTATACTGTGTATTCCTTCTTATATTTAGACAGTGACTTTTCAGGTGGGTGTTTGATTCTCTGGTATGAAATGAAGTACTTAGCTTTGGCACTGGGCTCTAATCCACAGCAATTACGGCAGCTGCTGCCTTGAGTCGTAGCTAAAAGTTAGAAGCTCACACGACTATTTCTCTACTTTCCCCAGACCTGTCAATTTTGAGCAGTAAGGGCATTTTTACCTGTGTGACAGCTTGCTTTCTGTCAATAAATGTTTATTTTTATGGGTGTATCTTAGAAACGTGAGCTTAAAACAGTAGACAACAAAATGTTTGTAAAGGGCAACTTCGATAGAGATAAAAAAGTGGTCTGGACTTGGGTAGACGAGACACTCATTAACAATTAAAATGCACAGCAGCAGGTAAGTTCAGGTGGTAAGAGCTACAGCAGTACAGGGAGGGCAATTCAGAAGGAGGGGAGATGGGGATGAGTTCCAAAGAGGCAGTTGAAGGGTCCTGCTCCTAGACGGAGTTATTTTCCCCCTTGTTACTCTTCCTGCTTACTCGTTCCCTGTTGTTTATTTATGCTTTCCCTTTTGTCGGAAATATACTGATTTATTCTGACTTTTAAAAATTATGGATTATTGCTTGGAAATGTTCTGCCATTGAATATTATCTAGATGTGATTTTTCTAACGTGGAATGCTAAACAGGTTTGCGTGTCATTGCGCAAGGGCCATGCTAGTTTTCTGTACTGTTCTAGTTTTAGTACATGTACTGCTGAAGTGAGCACTAGATGTGGTATTTTAGTGATACACTCATGGTCTCTTGAACGTTAATGTTACTTGGTTAGGTGTCTGAAGATTTGCTTGTTAGGCACACCTAAGATGGTACAGCATTGCCAATCTTTTCTGTATTTCAGTGTCTGCAGAATGCTTTTCCTTTTTTTTTTTTTTTTTAAGAGACAGGGTCTTCCTGCTATGTTGCCCAGGCTGGCCTTGGAACTCCAGGACTCAAGCAGTCCTCCTACCTCAGCCTCCTGGATAGCTGCAACTACAGGCATCCCGCTGTCCTTGGTCACAATAGTCATGTATTTTTACTTGGTCAAGACTGTCTTTATACATTGTTTATTTTCAATCTATGCAAATGCACCTTAGTTTGACACAAAACAGTGTCAAATAAGAGCGACTACTCACTAGACCCTTTTTGGCTTCAGGATCTTTTTATAATTTGCTATGTTAAAAATTGAGGCTCACTCCCTCCCTTAAAACTGACGGTTCCTGTTTGATGGGAGGAAAGGCCCAGGGTGGGTTAGGGTCCGAATGCTGAATCTGAGACAGCTTCTACTTTCCTGTCACTGTGCTGTTCCAGCCAGGTCTTTTTTTTTTTTTTCTTCTTCTTTTTGACTCTTAGACTTGCTTTCACCTGATGTTGGATGGAAAGACCAAGTTGGAGAACACTAATACAGTATATGAAAAAAATCCCAAATTTTCTAGGTCTACATTTTTTTTTTAAGTTCTGGAGACTTGTCTTGGCTGTGTAGTAGACTATATAATCTGAAACCACCCATTACATTATGCCCGGAAATGTAAGATGGAGTGTTTCTCTTAAATGCATACTTGAGCAGAAAAGGAAGAGACTAAAACTGGAAACCCCAAAGCTGTGTCTGCCTTCAGTCTGGGTGATACAGGGACATGGCACGTGAGTATTGTTAAAACAGAGAAAAGGAATTGATAAGAAGGAACAAAGTAGACCTGGACCAGTATAAAGTAATGGCGCACTTGGTAATTCAGAATAATGTTCCACTGAGGACTTTGATAAAATAAGCAGAATTTTAAAACATCTGTCTGAAGGCACCAGAGAACTGCGAAGGTGGTGAAGATGGGCCAGCATCTCGAGGTGGATGGTGTCTCTGAGATGTAAGCCCAGGTTCACTGTGGCTGTTACCTTGCAGGTGTTTGCCAGGGTCAGAAGGCGTTACCTGATAGGCTGATTGGTACTTTTGACAGTCACTTGCATGGGCTAAAGGATGTGAATTGGAGTTCTGAGAACTGCTAAGAAATTAGGACCCAAAAAGGCTACTCCTTAGGGATAAGGATGAACCAGATTTAATGGTTTGATTCTTCAGACAGTTTCACAAATGTGATACCCAGCAAATAACTAGGCATATGAGGCAAAACCACACGGAGTTGGTGCGGCAGGGCATGTCTGGTGGTCCCAGCTGCTCAGGAGGCTGAGATGGGAGGATCATTTGAGCCCAGGAGTTCAAGGCTGTAGTGCGTTATGATTGGGCCTGTGAGTAGCCCCTGTACCCCAGCCTGGGCAACATAGTGAGACCCTGTCTCAAATAAAACTACATGAAAAAAAAACAAGAGAAACTGATTTGAGAAATAGACTCAGGATATAAGCTGTTAGATTCAACTTTTCTTGAAGAATCGTAAGTGCTCTAAGTCATTCTTTAAGGAAAGTCATTCAGACATTGGCGTTAAAGACACGTTTATGCTAAGAGATAAGTTGAGATGAAGAATTTAAGCAGCAAACTTAAAACTAAAAAGTATATGGGCATTCTAGAACCAAAACATAGAATAGCTAAAATAGGAACTCAGTGAATAGGGTAACAGATTAGACACAGCTGAGAGAAAAGTTGAAAGATAGGTCAGGAAGAAATACACATATTAAGGGACAGAAAGACAAAAAGATGGAAAAAGAGAAAAAAGGGCCAGGTGCCTTGGCTCATGTCTGTAATTTGGGAGGCTGAGGTGGGAGGACCACTTGAGGCCAGGAGTTTGAGACCAGCCTGGGTAACATAGACTCATCTCTGCCAAATATTTAAAAATATTTCCTGGGTGTGGCGGCACACCCCTGTAGTTCTAACTACTTGGGAGGCTGAGGAGGAGAGGATCACTTGAGCTCAGGAGTTCCAGGCTGCAGTGAGTTGGTTGGGCCACTGTACTCCAGCCTGGGCAACAGAGCAAGACCCTGTCTCAAAGAAAAGATGGCTTCAGGCAAGAGAAAGAAAGAATAAAGGGCATCCAAATTGGGAAAGAGAAGGTCAAACTACCCCTGTTTGCTGGTGACACGATCTTGCATGTGGAAAACCCTGAAGACTCCACCAAAAGGTTCCTGGAATTGATAAATTCAGTAAAGTTCAGGTTACAAAATTACATAAATCAGTAACATTCTGTTGCTAATATCAGTCAAGCTGAGAGTTAAGCCAAGAACTCAGTACCATGTACAGTAGCTACAAAGAAAAATACCTAGGAATGTACTTAACCAAAGAGGTGAAAGATTCCCCAAGGAGAACTATGACACTGATGAAAGACGCCGTAGATGACACAAACCAACGGAAAAACATACCCTGCTCGTGGATTGGGAGAATCAATGTTGCTAAAATGTCCACACCGCCCAAAGTGGTTTACAGATTCGACGTAATTCCCATCAAAATACCAGTACCACTTTTCACAGATCTAGAAAAACAATCCTACACTTCATATGGAACCAAAAAAGAGCCCAGATAGCCAAAGTATCCCAAGCAAAAAGAACAAATCTAGAGGCATCACATTTCCTGACTGCAAATTACACTACAAGACTATAGTAACCAAAACATGGCACTGGTACAAAAGACAGACCAATGGAACAGAAGAGAGAACCTAGAAATAAAACCATGCTGTATGCAGAAGAATGAAACTGGATCCCTGTGTCTCACTACATGAAAACATTAACCCAACATGGGTTAAAGACTCAAATGTAAGACCTGAAACCATAAAAATTCTGGAAGAAAACGTAGGAAAAACTTCTAGACATTGGTGCATAGGCAAAGACTATAAGTAAGATCCCAAAAGTACAGCAGCAACAACAAAAAATGGGACTTAATTACATTAAAAAGGTTCCGTACAACAAAGGAAGTAATCAGTAAATAATCTACAGAATGAGAAAATATTTGCAAATTTCACATGAAAAGAATCTACAAAGAACAAGAAAAACCCATCAAAAAGTAGGCAATAGATATGAACAGATCCTTCTCAAAAGAAGGTGGACGGCTGGCCAACAAACATGAAAAAATGCTCAGCATCACTAATTATCAGCAAAATGCAAATTAAAACTGCAGTGAGATACCACCTTACCCCTGTCGGAACTGCCGTTTTTAAAAAGTCGAAAACCAATCGCCGTTGGTGCGGATGTGGCAGGAGAGGAACGCTGTGCACTGTTGGTGGGAATGTAAACCAGTACGACTGCCATGAGAAGCAGTAAGGAGATCCCCCAGAGAACTGAAAGCAGACCCACCGTTCGATCCAGCAATCCCACCACCGGGTTATCTACCCAAAGGAAAAGAAGTATTTTCATCAAAAAGACACCTGCACCTGAACGTTTATTGCAGCACAATTCACAGTTGCAAAGACACGGAACCAACTTAGGTTCCCACGAACTGATGAGTGGCAAAGCAAGTGTGATGTATGTGTCCCATGGAGCAGTACTCAGGCACGGAAAGGAGTGAAATAATGTCTTTTGCAGCACTTGGATGGAACTGGAGACCATGATGCTAAGTGAAGCATCTCAGGAATGGAAAACCAAGCACTACGTGTTCTCCCTTGTGAGTGGGATCTCAGTGAGGGATGTATGTGGTGGGGAAAAGGAGTGGACGTTGGAAACTGAGAAGGGGGAGAGGGATAGGAACTGTCGGACGCGGTGTGCGCTGTTCTGGCGGGGGGTTCGCCGAAAGCCCTGACTTCAGCATGATACGGTTTATCCACATAACAAAAACCACTTGTACCCCCCAAAGTTTTTGAAATTAAAAGACTGGACAACTTTGCAGAACTGATGAAGAATCTCAAGGTTCAAGAAACCCTGTGAACTTCAAGCATGGCACTTGAACATACATCGTTAAAACCTAAAGACAATTTTACAAGCAGCATCCTCATTAAAAAGACTTAGGACTGACTTAATGCAAATACTGGAAGCCAGGAGACAGTGGAGTATGTTTAAAAATCTGAAAGAAAATAACAACTACAACTTAAAATTCTAAACTCAGTAAAAATCCTTCAAGAAATAAACATTTTCAGACACAACTGGAAAAATGTCAGAAAATTTGCCACACGCCTGTTATCCTATCACTCTGGGAGGCCGAGGCAGGAGGATCGTTTGAGGTCAGGAGTTTGAGACCCGGCTGAGCAAGAGCGAGACCCCATCTCTACTGAAAATAGAAAAAATTAGCCAGGCAACTAGAAATAGAAACAAAAAATTAGCCGGGTGTGGTGGTGTGTGCCTGTATTCTCAGCTTCTTGGGAGGCTGAGGCAGGAGCATCGCTTGAGCCCAGGAGTTTGAGGTTGCAGTAAGCTGTGATGACACCACGGCACTGTAGCCGGGGCAACAGAGTGAGACTCTGTCTCAAAATAAATAAGTAAATATATGCATCAAATTATAAAACACTTTAATTTCTTGCTGAGACTACCAGGGTTTTTAAAATCTCCAGAATGTATTTTTCCATTCTCCGTAAGACTCAAAATAAACGCTAAAAAATCGAGTAGAAAGACTGCAAAAAGTAGATGAAGAGGCTGGCGGATGACGAGAGTGGTCAGAATGAGCGAGCAGGGGGAGGAACTTGAAGACCCCGATTGGCTGAAGACTAAAAAGATGGCAGGTGGGAGGTTGACGCAAGGGCTGCGTGTTGGGAGAGACAGTGGACGGTGCCTTCACAAAGGTGAACTAGGCTGAACGGGGAAAATTGTGGGAGGAAAGCAGGATGATCAGATAGTAAACCTGTGACAGCCAAAAACAAAAACCCCAAACCAATAATTATTCTCCAAAGAAAATTAGGGGAGAAAAATGGCGTTTGCTATTTTTGCAGCTTGTTAACACATACTTGTTGCATTTAATGTCTTGCTGTACATTGTTTCAGTTGAGGTACATGAAGAAAATGTAGCCTCACAGAGTAAAGAGTGTTTTAATAGCCATTTCAGATAATCGTGGTTATTCTTTGAGACCACCAAAACAAAATAGGTGTATTGTTATTTCTTAAAGGTTCATTGCAAAGTGGAAATTATATCATACATTTTTTATTCTTGTTAATCCTTTAGTCTTTGGATGGGTATTTTGCTCATGCATGGTTTTGTGACAACATGCCTTGGTCATTTGGAAAATATCAATTCACTGAGGTATGCAAATTTTCCAAGTGTTGACATACCTCGTTATACAATACGCAAGTTGCTGCAAGGATTTCTGGGGAAGACCTAGTGGATGGGCCTCTTTAGATCCAGAGTGAAGGTATTTGTGTCCGTGAAAGTTCACCAAACAGCACGTCTGTGATAGACAAGGCTCCCGTGTTTCAACCCAGGTCCCATACCAGAGTATTTGCAGGTGTTCTGTGACCCCAGCTGAGGGAGCCTTCTGATCATAACCCCCAGCCCCCGAGTCCTCCCCACTGACACTGAGTGGCACGGAGGGGCCTCTCCGTGCAGCTCCCACCAAGTTGCAGACTTGAGAGCCAAGTAAATGTTATGATCCAGGCTGCCGAGCTCTGGAGCGGTTTGCTACGCAGCGGTAGGGAACCGGAACACCTGGCTACTGGCCGTTACTAATGGCCGAGTCTGCCAACTGCTGTTCCGGCACCATCTTCTAAGGTTACAAGCCAGCCAGCCCCTGGTGACAGGTTAATTGCTTCGGACCGCTTCCATCGTAAAGGGGACACCGGTTTTCCTCACTGGAATGGACGTGTGTTCCAGATATGTCTCTGTGGACTTGCCTTTCCCGTCTGTCGTGCTTCAGCCAGCACCGTCGCCTGTGGACGCGAATCTTTATTCGCGGGTTCTGCCGGTCGGGGGAGCCTGGAAGGGGCAGGAGTTGGGACAAGAGTCCTCCGTCCTGGTGGCTGCTTGTTCTCTTAGCTGCCAGGAAACAGCTGTCGGTTCCAGTCTGCGTTTTGGGGAACAGCGGTAGGGGGTCACTCACAGAAGCGGCCGAGTCCTGCTCCCTCAGAGGCTCCAGCACCTGCCGGAGAGAACAGCTCCACTGTCATTCCGCCCCTCCGCTCGCGCAGCTCACGTAGGTCACCTCCTGGGGGTGGAATCGCCCAGGCTGGGAGGCGGCAGCGGCTCCTAGTTGCAGTTGTCAAATCTCCTCCTTCCCGGTGGAGGAAGGACTAGGAAAAGGCAAATGGCCAAGTGTCATTTTACCAGCAAGGGTTTTCCAGAGGACCGAGCAGAAGCACTATTGGATTTTTAAAAACAATTGTATCGTTTCGATTTTTTGAAATGCTTTCTGAGATGCATATCCAGATTATCTTTTGCTGCGCTAACAAACTATCCCACAACCGTCCAGCGTATAGCAACTGTCTTATTTGGCTCACAACTTCCTGAGCCATGGATGCAGGACAGGCGTGGTTGGACAATTCCGTCTTGACCCAGCTGGCGTTCGCTGGGACGGCGGGGGGGGGGTCGCTTCCAAGATGGCTTCTCTGCCTGCGCGTCTGGCACCGCCGAGCTCCTCAGCCCCCGTCCCCTCCACGCAGCAGCTCCTCCGTCCTCCAGGGCTTCTCATGCTGTGTCGGGCCGGCCTCGGGCACCAGGCTTCTGACACAGTGTCTCAGGACCCCAAGAGCAGGGTTCTGCTTGAAAGTGCTGATTTGTTTTTATTGGGCAGCAGTTACAGAGCTTGTCCAGGTTCAAGGGTAGAGGGCACAGACTCTGCCTCTGAAGGAGAGGAACGTCCAAGAATTTGAGGCTCTGCCATCAGAGGGAACAGGGGAAGAAACAGAATTTGAGGCCTGCGAGAGCCTCCTGCAGGTGTGATCTCCGTGGATCACACTGGCGGGGAGTGGACTGTTTTGTCGCCAAGATGACCTGTTCTTGCCTCGGAGGATCAGTAGGGACCTCATGATGATACTGCTTAGTCAGATATGCTCAAATATTTTTTAAAGCTTCTAAAGGAGAACTCATTGAAATATTACGAAAAACACCTGGAGTAACTCTTAAGTATCATACGAGGTGATAAGTACCTTTGACTGGTCCGGGCTTCATTTCAGTTCCTCGATAGTTCAGGGTCATCTTGGGCAACTTTTTTTTTTAATTAAAAAAAGTCTTTAACAACACCCTCTGTTCAGGATGGTTGACTATGATTCTGTGGTTTTCCTGAATAGTTTTGGCCTATTGTTTGTATGATTTCAGCTTATCTAGAAATGCACAGCCAGGCGTCCTACGTTGCGGTGTGACCTGCGGCAGTCTATGGATCAATCTGCAGAAACAAGAAACGGGGAAGGGCTTTGACGCGGCCCTGTCTGTCCACACAGCCTCGAGATGCAGACGCTGGGTGTCCACCGGCTGTCTTGTCCTCTCCACTGGAAAAGTTCAGGGAAAGAATCTGTCATTTCCATGTGCTGGGCATGATGTTATTATTTTTTGGTCATTACTTAACATTTAAAATTTACCCTTTTTTCTGATTGTAAAAACTGCATTATTCACTAGGGAAAATTTGGATGGACACCCATCCGGTTGATAAAAAGAGCAGTGCCGCCGTTTCCTATGGGGATATAGAGAAAGAGCATTCATGGCTGGTAGAAACACAGACTCTTTTTGGAATGCAATCTGGTAATATCTAAAAAAGAAAAATTTAAGTGCCCTTCAACTATCTGTGCTAGTTTGGATTTGGCCAGGTTGTGAGGAATACCCAAACCCAAGTTAATAGCGGCTTAAACAAGACCAAATTCACTCTTCTCTTGCGTCCTTGAAGTCCGGAGGTCGGAAGCTGAGGAACGAGGCTGC
>RJWJ010009357.1:0-50210 GCA_004363605.1 Indri indri
TGCTTGTCTCATGCAATCTGCTCCCACGGGGCTGAGCCATTGCCTTGTTCTAAAAACATCAACCACACACACACACCACCTCCGATCCTGGAAACTGAAGAACTCTACACTGCGGTAAACATTTGTTCTCTGAAGTTTTCTTCACCAAACTTTTAGGATTCATATATTTACCACATGTTAAGAATGCACCAAATGCACAACATTCAGAAAATTTCCTCCATTGCTATCCACTATAGTTCAAAAATATTTGTTCAACACACCTCTATTGAGCACCTGCTAGATTCCAGGCACTGCGGTAGCTATCAAAGAGCCGATTCAGAAAGTGGTCCTCTCCTAAAGGAGATCGACATGTATATAAGAAACAATGTCACAAATGTGACAGGAACAGTGCAATGGGAGGAAAGAAGGCAGCGTGATTCATTCTGCCTGGGAGACTGAGGAAAGCCACGCTGCCAAGGCTGCATTTGAGCTCGGCTCACTGAAGGAGCTCACAGAGGGAGAAGGGAAGAAAGAATGTTCCAGATGCAGAAGAGCCCTGATACCTATTTGGGAACCTGAAAACCTAGAATGACAAGGGAAAGAGCACAGAGGAGATCAGGCTGGAATGATGGGCTGGGCAGGAAGGGTTTTGAATGCCATGCTTTTATTTTATACTGAAACAATAAGAAATTATGAATGACGTTTAACTGAGGAAGAACAGCCAAATCAAATTACATGGTGTAATTATATAATTGTGCCAGTTTGGAGGATGGATTGAAACAGGGAGAGAAAACCAGGACTTGAAGTGGAGCTGCGGCCATGCAGAGAGGAGGCAAGAACTATTCCAGAGAGAAGATGAACAGGACTCAGGGCCCTTGGATGCCAGGAGTAAGGAAAAGGGAGGAGCGTGGATGACTCCCACGATCCCAATTACCATGGCAGGTGAGAGGGACTTCCACCACCCAGCCATGGGAATACAGGAGGAGGAGCAAGTTTGGGTGAAGAGGTGAGTTCAGCAGTAGCTTTTCAGTGGGTTGCCTAAAGGGAATGGAAGAGAGGGGTGGTGGAGTTTGGGAACTCCAAGGCCAAGAGTTGTCGTTGCTGAAGTTAGTCAGCCAGATGATACAAAAGACGAGACAGGTGAGAGATGGGAGCCTGGGAGTCAGTGGCTGTGACCTGGATGTTGATATGTTAGAGCAACTTGTGTGGAAGAGCATAATCCAACTGGATGGAGTGTACCTCTGTGACGGATGTTCTTGGAAAGGCAGACACTGTGCTGTCTGCAGCTTCAGGCCCCAGGTCCCAGGAAAGAAAAGGCAGAAATATTGCTGAGAGAGAAAATCACCTGAAGGCAGTATCTTGGCCTGGGTCCTTTGTACAGGTCCACTGGCAGAGGCAGTTCTCAAGGCATTCCATTCCAAGAGAGCTACACCATTACCACCATGAAGGAACACTGTCTCATCCTCAGAAGCCCACAGCTCCAAAATCCACCAGGGAGTCTTGCGGGGATACAGGTCATCTTCTAAGGCAATGTTTACTCAGCCTGGCTCAGAGGAAAGCCACCACAGAATCTTTGGTCTTCTGCTTCTTCCAGCATGACTATGGCTGGATTTAATCTTAAGAACTAATTTCAACGGCAAGAAGTTGGGTATTGGACGAGAAAGAACCAGCCAGCTGCAGGCTTCCAAGAGATGCAATCTTGAACGAGGTGGCCCTGCTTTGGGGAGCTTTCTGGGCAGAGACAGGTGACCCAGCAGCTGGAGAAAGCCCACGGCTGGAAGAAACTTGCCATCTGAAAAGCATTTCTAGAATTTCCCACAAAACCTCACAGCCTCCTAAATTTCACAGCAGCTTCGCTCCCTCCTTGCACACCCCCCTCCCTGTACAGCTCCTCCCTGACACCCACCGCCCTGCACAAATTCAACGAAGGAAACAAATCTAATCTTACGTGGGCTCTTTTACAAATAGCAGCTACAGTACATATATTGAAGACACATATATGTGTATATACCAGAATCAGCTACAGAAACAAATAAAGTAAAATTGTCATCAAGCGTTGAAGACATCTGCAGCACGTGGGCACTGCTCTGTTTCCAATATTGAGATGTATCCTCTATCATTTAAATAATATCTAAACTTTCCATTTAAAGAATGACATTTTCAAATGTTAGTTTAGTACGTAAAATTCCAAGAGAAACCAAATTGCTGGGGAAACTATTCTCATTTTCAATGGACCAAGTACATTCTCCAGCTAAGACTGCGTTTAACACTTGGATCTACTCCGGGAAGGCTCCTTCTCACATTGCCTAGTGGGGGACAAAGCCCCACCAAGATACAGCGCCACCTATTGGCCACATACTAAAATACAGACTGATGGCCCATTTGAGCATATTCGGGCTCACGGGCTGCGTGGCATTGAGACACGTAATTTGTTTCATGTGAACTGATCTTTAACATTTTAACAGATTTAATAGGAGCAAAGTGGGGATAAAAACTATAAAACACTATCAAGGTATTCCCCCTCTATTCTTTTAATGTTATTTCTTATAGTTCTACTACAGGAAATCGTGTTGCTATATATTTACATTCGCTCACTGGTTCATTAAATACCTATTTACTGAGTGCCCACATATGCCAGACCTCGTGTCTGGCAACAGGATTACAGTGGTAAACAAGACCAGCCTGGCCCCTTGCCCTCTTGGAGCTTACAATTTTTCTAGAATCCACCACTTCTCATCACCTCCACCTTGAACACCTTGGTTGAAGCCACCTGGATTACCGCAAGGGCCTCCTCCCTGGTCACCTGCCTTCACTCTTCTGCCTCCACAATCTCTTCTCAATGGAGGATGGAGGGAGCCCTTTAAAACCTAAATCAGATCACGAGCCTCCTCTGCTCTAATCCCTCCAAAGCTGCCATCTCATCCCAAGTGACAGGCAAAGTCCTTACTGTATAAGATCTGGCCTCCCCTCTCCACCTCTCTCCATCTTCCAGCCCCCAGTCATCCACACCAACCGCCCTGTCCTCCCTGCTCTTTCTCCAACTTGGGAAGCCTCAGGTACTTTGCACCTGCTATTCCCTTTGCCAGGATGCTTGGCCCTTAAATATTGGCATGACTCATTCCCTCACTCCCTCCAGCTCTTTGCTCAAATAGCACTTTACCCATGAGGTCCTTCTTGATGACTTCTCCTAAAATCACATGACCCCCCATCCCCCACATTATGCTGCCACTCCCATCCCCCCTGCCCTGTTTCACTTCCCATCTGGCATCACCATCTGACATGCTGTGTGCAGGCACATGCCTATTTGTCTGTTTTTGTCTTCTCCCATTAGAGCGTAAGCTCCACAAGGGCAGGGACTTTGTTTTGTTAACTATGGAATCTCCACAGCCTAAAACAGTGTCACATATCCATGGAATAAAATCTCACTCACTTTCCCCGTGTGTCTCTCTCAGTCTCTAGGACCATGGTTCCTGGGGACAGGGAAGGAGTCAGATATGCAAAGCTCTCACACCAATTCCCTACTCTAGGACAGAGAAGAGCTTCTCCTGTGTATGTCTGGGGACAGGGACAGTTTCGTTGTGGGTATGCTCCTTGCTTAGAGGGGCCCTGCACTTGGTTTAATGTTCTTAGTCAACAATTTGAAATTCTTAATAATTTTTAAGGATGAAGCAATCTGCATTTTCATCTTGTCCTCCTGGACTCCACAAATTATGTAGCTGGTCCTGTTTTGAGGATTTGGGATAAGAGATGTGTGAGTAAATGCCCACCAAGAACACGCACTGGAAGATAAACAGTTCTCACAGTGCATGACCCTCTTGGCAAGTCGTAACCACAGGCTATTCCATCCCTGATGATTTGAGGAAGGGAGCTTGGCCCCTGAGGCACATGGGATTTTCCCTGTCTTCAGAGGAGAACTAACCCTAACCCTTCAGCAAGTCATGGGCTCATTCCCGGCAGTTCTTTCCTTTGTACCCGCCCCCCCCACCCCTCCTCCCCCTCTCACCGGGCCACAGGCTGGAATTCCCCACCACCAGGGTCAATGTCAATGCCAAGAGAGAAGCAGTAGCTTACACGGATAAAATTGCAAAATTAACTGCTGTAAAGCTTAAATTTAAAATAGGCAGGACTGTTCCCAGTAGGAAAGGGAGATGGTCTGTGGTTTTAGCTTAGAGACTGGTGAGAGGAATGAGGGGGGACTGAGCCCAGGAGTGGACGCTTTGGGGGTACGTGGTGCAAAGCAGGGAGCCGAGCAGAAAGGAGGGGAAGGGACGTAAAACAACTCTGAAGACTTAGCAACTGCTCTGCCTCACCTCAGGGCACCAACAAACGGCTCCTTGTGCTTACCCCAGTGCTGGAACGGCGTGAGAGGTGGCACGCAGGAGGCTGAAGCGCCGTGGGTGCTCCGCTGCCCTCTGCTGGCTCCTGGAGGAAGTGTCCTGGGTGCGCAGTGCTGGCAAGGTGTCACGGGGTTTTTTCTAGAATGATGACTATACACAAAACATGCACGCGTCCTGGGAGCGAGGGAATATAACTAATAATACTTAATTATTACTTAATATTACTATTTATTAAAAATAAAGTACAGTTTCCTTTCTTAATGACACTAGTTCTCAAATTTTAGGAAACATAAACTATATCTGGGTACCTGTCAAAATGTAGAATGGCAGGCCCTGTTCCCCCCAAGATGTGGATGCAATAGGTCCGATTGTGGTCTAGTAATCTGCATGTTAAACAACACGCCCCCCACCCCAGGTGGTTCTGATATAGGTAATTCTAGGACCATGTTTTGTACTGCCCTATCAACTGTCTCTCGAGCCACTGGTTAACATTAAGGCAAACCCCTAAGCTTCAGATCCCCTTTTCTAGGATTTCAGAAGCTTTTGCTCTCCAACTTTGGAAGAATATCTGCAAGGCTTCTTTCACCTAAAGGCATCCAAAATTCACCCCAAGAAGGGGGAATTTGAACAATGCCCTGTCTTAGACCATTTGGATTGCTATAACAAGATACCACAAACTGGGTAACTTATGAACAACAGAAATTTCTTACAGTTCCAGAGGCTGGGAAGTTCAAGATCAAGGCATCAACAGATTCTATGTCTGGTGAGGACCCTAATTCCTGGTTGATAGCAGACCCCTTCTTGCTGTGTCCTCACATGGTAGAAGGGGTGAGGCAGGTCTCTGGGGCCTCTTTCATCAGAGTACTAATCCCATTCAGGAGGGCTGTGCCTTCATCACCTGATCATCTCCCAATGGCCCCACCTCCTAATAGCATCACCTTGGTGATTAGGTTTCAACATATAAATTTGGGAGTGGAGTGAGGGATAAACATTCAGACCAAGCTCAAGCAAACAGGTATCAGTTAGAACATGAATCATCTTGGACCTCAGCCTAATACCTAACCTGAACTATATCTGACCATTTTTGTCAAGCCTAGGTTTATAAATGCACAAGGCAAGAACCCCGGACTTTCACAGATGGGAGCACAGGTCGTAACAGCTGCAGCAGGTCTTGTGGTTAATTGGAACCAGCAGTGAGGGATTTAGGATAATGAGCTAGGCCTCTGTGTAGGCTACAGTGAGCAAAGGATGCCTGAAGTGATTCATTCATCAACAAAGGCTTCTTGAGTGCCTGCCACCCGCCAGGCACCAGAACCCCAACAGTGAATGAGGCTGGTCCATGTTCTCCCCACATCCCAGGAGGGAAAGACAGAAAGTACTTCAGATGGTAATCAGAACTGGAAAAGAAACTGAGGATTGGGAAAGAGAGTGACTAGAGGTAGGGAGTGGCTCTTATAGGTAGGGTGGCCAGGGGAATGGCTCTGACAGGGTGACATTTAAGTAAAACCTGAATGTCAGGAAGGAACCAGCATGTAGAGACCCAGGGGAAATCTCACTTGTATGTGGAAAGTTAAAAAGTCGAACTCAGAAACAGAGAGCAGAATAGTGGTTGCCAGGGCTGGGAGGTGGGAGAAATGAAGGAAACGTCTGTCAAAGGATACAAACTTTCAGTTCTGACTGCATTCTGGGGATCTAATGCACACATGGCACAGTGACTCTAGTCAACAACACTGTATTATGTACTTGAAATTTGCTAATAAGAGTAGATCTTAAATGTTCTTACCACAAAAAAAAAGGTAACTTGGTGACGTAACAGACATGTTAACTAACTTGGTTGTGGTGATCATACCACAATATACACATATCTAATCATCACATTGTAGATCTGAAACTTGCACGGTTTTATTTGTCAATTATACCTCAATAAAGCTGGGGAAAAAATAAATTAAAAAAGAAGACCCAAGGGAAGATCAGTAGATGCAAATCCCTGAAACAGAAAGGAGCTTGTCTTGCTTGAGAAACATGGAAAGGCCAGTGTGGCTGGAACAAGTGAACAGCAGGAAGGAGGACTTGGAAAAGCAAAGAGGGGCTGGCTGGGGCAAAGCCATCTCTATTGTTACGGCGGCAGAGAACTGTTAATATGTTCAACAGTTAACATACTCAGTGACAAATCTTTGGTTTTGTGGGTGATCGCCAGACTCTGCCTTACACACTGGCACGACGAGTAACTTAGGTCTAGCTAGTAGACGACTTCAAGCTTGGGGAGCCCTCCCCTCCCCCAAACCCCCTTCTCCTTGTTCAAGGTGCCTGAAGCAACATCAAGAATGCAGAATAGGATGTGATTCCTACGTGATTCTAGAATACCTTACTCATAGGGTTGTCGTGGATGTACAAGAGATAGCATATACAAATCGTTTACTATAGCAGCTGACACATAATAGTAAGTGCATATAAATGTTATTCTTATGCAAAAAGCTTCATTCCTCTAATTTAAGACATTGATGGAAATTAAACAAAAATCTCTCTGAAGTACTCACACTGTAAGCTGTTATTAGTCATTTGTTCTTTAGTGTGAATGGGTGCAATTCTTTCTTTGAAGCTCTACAAAGTTGGATTTAAGAGAAAGAGAGGCAGAATTTCTAGATTTCAGAGGAACCAATGGAAAGAGGAAGAAACTAGCTGGGGAACAAGGCCTACAGCCTCTAAAATCTTGTCTTTGAACTCTTTAAAAACTATAAACAAGGGAAAGAATCCAGCATTTATCCTGCCTTTCCTGTACAAACTGCATTTCAGGGTAACCAGATGCTGATGAGAGAAGTGTCCCTTCCAGAGAAGTATTCTGGCTAAGCCACAGGAAGCAATGATAGAATTGGAGTATTATCATTTAGCAACCTCTCATGAACTAATGGGTTGCGGAAATAATCATCAAGGAATGCTCACACCACAAAAAGAGAGAGAACCAAGCATTTTGTGTCTCCTGATAGAATTATATGCACCACCACCCACGAGGTATTTCTGCCCTAAACTCCAGCCTAAATCTTTAGATGTAACGATCAGTTTTATGGAAATACAGACAAAAGAGGAACAGATTAAATGTCACGAGGAAGCAATTGGCAAAATCCAGACTGTGGGACACTATAGTGGAGAAATCACCCCATTTTCTCAATATGCAAATTGCAAGAAAAAACAAAGAGCATGAGAGGAAATTTAAATGAGTTAAAAGGTACTGCAACTAATTGCAACACATGGACCTATTAAAAAATCCTGATTCAGACAAACCAACTTTAAAAGCAAAAGCTTATAAAAAAAATAAGACTGTATATTTGATAATATTAATGAATTACCGCTAAATTTTTAGGCATGGTAATGGTATTTTGGTTACTTATCTTGTAGAGATATATGCTGGGAAATCTACATATATTTGTATGTGTCTATATTTATAGATATTTATAAATGTATATTTACACATATAGATACATATAAAAACATGGATACAACCTGGAACTTACTTCAAATTAATCCAGTAGGGGGATGGGGAGGATGGAGTTCAGGACATGCTACCCCAAAATATGGCGTCTTGGCATTTGAGCAAACAGGAAGCAGGAAGGCTACTCTTACCTCCCCCTCACCCTTCTCCTCTGAAGCAGGTCAAAAGCATCTCATTTGAGAGGGGCCCTCCCTATATCTGAAGGAAAGGAACATCCTGATCTCTGGATACAGAGAAGAATCTGAACAAACAGGCCTTGCTAAGTTTCCCTCAGTCTGTTACCATTGGATCATATCCTTTTGTCCTCTGATCATATTTTTCCATGGCCGTCCACTCTTCATCAAATCTAAGTGAAAAATATACAGGGTTCCCTGTTTCTTTGGATCTTAATTTTCTTATGAAGTCTCCTGTGTCATATAAAACTTATATTAAATAAGTTTGTATGCTTTTCTCCTGTTAATCTGTGTTTTGTTATAAGGGCCTCAGCTATAAACCCAGGATGAATGAGAAAAAGAAATCTTTCCTCCCCTGCAGGGGTTTTGGGTTTTTTTTTTAATAATAATACAATAATAAAAACTAAAATGAAATTAGAAAATTTTTAAATAACTTTATAATTTTCCTTAAGGTTATGTATGCTTCCTGCACACATTGCGCTATTAACCAAGGGCTCCATGAGTTGGAGGCATTTAAAAGCTTTTAACGTGGACATGATAACAATAATGAGGATGACTAACAAGTATTGATAACCTATACAATTTGACTAAATCCAGTCCAGGAAAATGCTCAACCAAAAGAAAAATGGTGCAATTGCCCTGGGAAAAAAAATAAAACAGAAGATAAGGAGAGTCACACGCTATGAGTTCCTCCCATTTCTGTTTGCCCCAGTTCACTGTGAGCCACTGAACACCAAGGGACCATGTTTAATTCATCTGTTCCCAGATCCTACTACCTGCCCATGCACAGCAGAATCGCAAATGACTGGGTGAGGAGGAATGGAGGGAAATGGAACTACAGAGGGAGGGGAAGGTTCTGGCATCTAAAGCAGGGAGCAAGAAGCTGAGCCCAATCTGCTGGAATGACCAGGGAGCAGTGATGGTACAAGATTGTACTCAGTCTACATGAAGCCAACATGTAACCAACACAAGAAAACACAAAGACAAGAAAGGGACTCGGAAATGGTCAGTAACCAGGGGATGTGGTTGGTGACTTTAAACTGATTCAGTCTCTCTCTTTAGGACAAGAGTCAGCCACCCCTAGGCAAGTCTGGGAACTAAAGAGCCTTGAAGGAAGCCAAGCTGCTATACCCGGGGCCAGCACAGAGTCCCTCCCAGGGCACACACCTAGCCATGTCATCACTGTGCAGCTCCAAGCCTGATTCTTGGCACCTCCACATTTAGCAGCAAAGCAAAATCATCTGAAAGTGCTTTAAGTGTCAGTTTATTGCTAAGGTTCTTTTCCCTGGAGTCCTTGATGCATTCTCCATGAGCAGCAGAAAGAGCTTCTGATGAGACACTTGGGGCTTTAGAATAAACCAAAGTCAATCAGGCTAAGCACAGAGCCACTTCTGCAGAGATGTTCTTGCAGCTTGCTCCCAATCCTTGCTTACCGCCCCGGGGAGACCCACAGCTGGCACTACTGCTTGGGAAGTCTGGCTGCCTTCCAAGGGTCTTGTCTTCACACAAAGGGGTCTTGAACAACACATCTAACATCATCTGCAGAGATACCCTTTCCCATCAGTTCAGGTTCACTGCCTCCATCCCATCTCTCTTCTCATCGCAAATGGTGTTAGATGTGAACTTGAGGAAGAAACTTGCCTTCCCTGATTTTTTTCCATCCTTCTGTCCCACTGCAGTATCCCACAGCCTGGATTTAGGAAAGGATCAGTCTTTCCCTTCCCTGCACGCATGTGCACGCGCGCACACACACACACACACACACACATTTTTTATGCTCTGTTTTTAAGAATCCATGGCTATCTCTTGACAAACCCTCTTGTGATCCATCCTCTTCCAAAGTTGTTAGACAGCTTTTAATTGGAGACCCAAATATATTGGTTTCAGGCAGACAATAAATTACAAAGGACATAACCTGAAAATGGTGTATTAGTAAGGGTTCTCCAGAGAAACAGAACCAATAGGTTATATAGAGAAACATATAGAAAGAGATTTATTATGAAGGATTGGCTCACATGATTACGGAAGCTGAGAAGTCCCATGATCTGCTGTCTGCAAGCTGGGGACCCAGAAAGGCTGGTGCTGATTCCCATCTGTATCCAAAGGCCTGAGAACCAGAAGTGCTAATGTTCAAGGGCAGAAAATGGATGTCCCAGCTCAAGCAGGGAGCAAATTTGCCTTTCCTCCAATTTTTTGTTCTATTTGGGTACTCAACATATTGGATGATGTCCACCCACATTGGTGAGGGTGGATCTTCTAACTCAGTCCACTGATTCAAATGCTAATCTCTTCTGGAAACATGCTCACAGACACACTCAGAAATAATGTTTTACCAGCTAACTGAGTATCCCTTAGCCCAGTCAAGTTGATAAATAAAATTAACCAGCATAAATGGGCAAATAAATGAAGAAAAAACAGAGAAAAAGCCCTGAGGAAGAAGAAAATCTCAGAACTACTTCTCATTGAAATTCAGAATAGTATCTTTCTCTGTCTTCTCTTCTAATTTTTCTAGTTTCAGGAAGGCAGGAGTGTCAGGAGCAAAGAGGGCCATTCCGGGCCTGCGAAGCTCTGGGAGTGAACCGGGCAGCCATGGGAGGACCCGCACTTCTTGCATTTTCCAGGAGAAAGAGGACATGCTGCCCCAGGTGTCCTGCCAGACGCCCTGGGAACCCAACAGTGACCAGCTCTGAACTCCAGTCACCCAGTACAAGGGCCTCAGAACCAAACATAATCTGACTTGGAATCCCAACTCCAACACTTGGATGAGCTCCTAAATTTCTGAGTCTTAAAATCCTAACCTGCAAACTGTGACTCTTAGAAAATCTAAATAATAGCACGGAGTGGTTACTGTGAGAATTAAATAAGATAATGTATGTAAAGCACCTAGCACTGTGGCTGGATGCTCTGAAAAACCAGTAGTTTTCTTTCTGCCATGGCTTACTCCAATCCTATTCTTCCAGGACCTCCTTTCCCAGTTATTCATATGGCCTTGCTCAACAGGAAAATCCTCAAACTCCACTAAAAGCCAAGAGCTGACAAGAGCAGAATGCTTTGTCTCCTGAGCAGGGCAGACCATCACGATACTCAAAATTGAGTTTATTCTGGATTCATTTATTAAATTCTAGCATACAAAAGACACCCAATAATATATTCTCACTATTTATTATAATTCTTTTACCAAAAGACAAGCACTTATTCTTGAATGACCTTTCACGGGTTTTTTAAACTTTCTATTAAATTTTCATGTTTTATTTTTTCATATGTTCATTTTACATATTTTTATATATCACATTTTCATTATGATTTATATTTCACATATTTTTCTATGTTTATTTCATATTTTTGTGTTTTAAGTTTTCAAATACACACATAAATACAATACTAAAGAGAACCTGTGTGAGTCCATCTCTACCTTTAATAGTTATCAACAGTATATTCTAAAATACCTAAACTATATCATATACATTTCCATTAAATTGCTGTCACCAGAATAAGCCACAATAAAAGTCTGGATTCCTCTTAAAAAACTATTGTCATATTTAAATTATAATCAATCTCTTTACCCCTAATCAATCAAGGGCCAGCTTAGCAACCACAGATTGTGGGAAAACTTCATGAATGAGAACTCAAAACCTGTTCTTGAGTACATAATCATATAAATGAAAAAATTAGCAGTCCCAACTCCATCTCTCCCTGCCCAAATGATTGAGCAACCACTTTCCCTTTGGAATTTCATTTTGCTCACCTATAAATTAGAAATGCTTACACTTCAAACTTCACGGGGCTGTTGAGAATGAGATCATTGATGAGAAAGCATCTTTTACACTGATAGACACCCACAGGTGTACGTCCCCCTCCCTCACATCTGTGTGTGGATCTGCTGACTCACCTGGCAGCTGGGAAGCAGCATCTGGATCCACAACTGCTGCACCTTCCACTTCCCTCCTTCAGCTTCTCCTTCTCCTGAGGCTGGTGCGTGTGTTTAGGTCCTTGGTGAAGGGCCCAGGCTTCAACAGGACCCCACACTGTCAAGGTCAGAGGCAACAAGAACTGACATGGGTTTTGCAACCGACCACAGGCCGTGTTATTTGCTACTTGCAAGAGCCAATAACAAGGACAAGGTGTAATGAAAGGAAAGTGACTTTATTCCAGAGCTGGCAGTCGGGAAGTGGCCAAGGCTCATGCCTCAAAGGAACCATTTTGAAATCTTGGGCTGAGGGTAGGGGTTTAAAAAGGGAATTGATGTAAAGGGCATGCAGGAGGGTAAGGAGGTGCTGGTCAGCATGCCTTGTCCCAGTGCCCGTCTGTCTTGAGTTGTAGCTCCCCCTGGTGAATGGGCTGGTGCCATCTCAAAGGCTGTTTATCTATAGATTAACTGCAGCCATGGGGCATCTCCTGGTGGGGATCTGGATTGTTTCAAGACTCAGTCTCTGGAACTTCTAAGCAAGCATGTAATTAGGAGAAACTTGGGCAAGGGAGTGCCCGTTGGAAAGGAGGAGGGTAAAGGTCAGTGTTCCCTCATTAAGAGCATAACAAGAAGCGAGCAGGAAAATTTCAAAATGGGTTACAGTTTCAGTCTGTCCTTGTGAGCTTAGCTCATGCTTATGGGGTCCTGCCTGCGCTTAGTCTCCTCCACTTCCCATCTGTCTTCCATCCCTGCCTGCCTGCCTCATGGACTTCAAGCTCCTGCTTCGCACAGGCACGGGGAAAACATGCTAACAGAGACCACTTAACCAGCTTCCTTGATTGCATAAGGCCAAATCCTGTTATATACATCTGCTAGTGGCTTGCTCTGTTGGCAGGGCCTTGACTGATGCACCCACACACTCACCTCCAACCTCTTGCAGACCCCCCAACTTTCTCAGAAGAGCTGCCCAGAGCAAAGCCTCATCCCCTCCCACCGTTCCCAGGACCTCCCTACGTCTTCAAGCTTTCCCTCTTGTACAACAACTTTGTCAAAGGTCATAAAGCTGCTTATATTTTTCACAGGTTTAAAAGAAAGACCCCTCCACGTAGATTGGCACCATTTCAGAAGGTAGTTTGTCAGTGTGGACAAAATCTTTTCCAAAATGAGGATGTCTGCCACCTCAGCCTACTCCACTTCTAAGATTTATTTGAAAGAAATAATCTTGGATACACGCAAAGGATGATCATGTCAGTTTTACTTAGAATAGCAAAATATTGGGGAAAAAACTATATGCCCAAAATAGAGGACTGATTTTAACCATATGGTAGATTGCAATGCATCAGTTAAAAGTGGAAAAGGAAGAAATAAACTGCAAGGAAGCAAGCCTTTCACAGAAGAGGAAACAGATATGGCCCATGAAAATATGAAAAAAGTGCTAATTTCATTAGAACTTACAAAAATGCAAACCAGGATCACAAGATACAATTTTATACCCATTTGTTTGGTAAAATTTAGAAGTTTGACAAGGTCACCTGTTAGGGATGATGTGGATTAAGGGCTGGTAGAGTATAAACTGGTACAATGACTTTGGAGAATTATTTGCCATTATCTTGCAAAGTTGGACATCCACGTGCCCTCCAGCCCAGTAACCCCACTCCTAACTATATATCCCCAAAAATGTTTGTACTTGGCACTAGTGTACAGAAGACATATACAAGACCATTAGTAGTGTCTGCAGTAGCAAAAAACCAGAAACAACCCACATGGCCACCAACAGGTAAATGGATAAATTGTGGTATATCCTCACAATGCAACATGATATCCCAGAGAAAATGAACTACTGCCACATGTACTGTGAATAAATGTTAGTAATATAATATTGAGGAGGGAAAGGCAAGGAACAGAAGACTACGTATTATTTATATAGTGCTCAAAATAAGCAAAGGTGAACAATACAGTTCTTAGACATATGTTCGCTAAAACCATATTTTTGCTTAAAAAGCGATAGGATGGCAAGCCTCTAGGTAGGCCTGGAGGTGAAGAGGCGGGAGACTGGGACAAGGAAAAGACACACTGGTAGACAGAAAATGTGGGTAATATTCTAGTTCTTGGGGTGAGCAGCGGTTCGTAGTATTTGTTATATCATTATGTTTCATAACTAATATTGATGTTACATGCAATATTGTGTACATATCAATTTTTTATTACAAAAGACATTCTGTAATCAGGTGGGTTCAGTTTTGAGGGTGGCCAGAGGAGGATTGGCTGGAGTGTCATACACTGAAGGGTGAACTCTGTGGGCAATATAAAAGACTGAAAGGAGAAGGACTATGTGGAACTACTTTCTGATTCTACAAAAACATTTTTCTGTTTCTTCTCACCCTGTTTCCACATATTTTATAAACCTTGCTTCTCAAAAAAAAAAAAAATCCCTGCAAGACAATCGAGGCCTTGTAAGTTACTTCCTGCTGAGTCTTCTGTGAGAAATGCCTCTGAGCAACAGAGTAGTGTCATCCTATAGTGGTAATAAGCCCATGGTCTGCAATCCAATGGCCTGGCTCTGACACTGCCCTACCACTTGCTGGCTGTGTGACCTGAGGCAAGTTCACTTAGTCTTTGAGTCTCATTTTTATCATCTTTAAAAAGGGAATGATAATAAGAGTCCTACCAAATTTCATTGATGTGAGAATTAAATGATTTAATTGTGTAGTAAAATGCTTGACACTGGATCCTCAGTAAGGAAATTTTCATTCTAGTACCTAGAAATAAGGTCTACTAGGTACCCAGAACAACATTTCTGCTAAAGACAAAAACCAAAAACATGCCATACAGAATATTTTTAATCTTTCAAAAATATACCCATAAAATGACAAGAAAATGAAAACTACTTGCATCCTGATTTGGGTCCCCAGTACCACGGGACACCATGAAAAGAAACCAGCACTCCTTAGAGAAGCAGCTGCTTCCAGAGGGAGGATAGTCGAGGATACAAGGTGAGCATAGGATATATTTGTAATGCTCAGAAACGAGGACATTTTCAAAGATTAATGGAGGCATAACAAAAGGTGAACTTACTGGACTGATTGTGATAAGCATGAAAAGAATAATAATTATAGTTAAATGACATATTGAATATATAAAACCCCCAAAGTCCATAATACTGAGAAAAGATAAAGCCAGGGATCAGGGGAGATTCATTTGTCACCATCTAAAGAAGCTATTAAATCAAATTCTTATTTCAAAAATTGGTAAAGGAAAAGAATTAAGCATTTATCTTATCTTTCTAATATGAAATGTATTTCAGGAGAGCCAGCTGGCCCTACTTTACAGAAGAATGCCAGCTAAGAAATGTAGAAGGCATAATAGAATCAATTAAAAATCATAATTTCATAGCCCCTAATTGAAATTACTGTTTCGTTTTTTAACAAATGAATGAACTGATTAGCTGTTGATTAATGGAGGTTAAAAGCCACTGTGGGCTCGGCACGGTGGCTCATATTTGTAATCCTAGCACTGGGAGCCCAAGGCGGGAGGATCACTTGAGCTCAGGAGTTTGAGACCAGCCTGAACAAGAGCAAGACTCTGCCTCTACCAAAAACAGAAAAAATTACCCAGACATGGTGGCGTACACTTGTAGTCCCAGCTACTCAGGAGGCTGAGGCAGGAGGATCCCTTGAGCCCAGGAGTTTGAGGTTATGGTGAGCTATGATCACCCCATTGTACTCTACGCAAGACGACAAAGTGAGACTCTGTCCCAAAAAAAAGAAGTATTAGGTGAATGGTGGACGAGGAACTGGACAAGCAAATGGTGTTAAAGGTACACCACATGGATTCTTCCTGGTCATAAGCAGCAAATGTCACTGTCCATCAGAGGGATGAGGCTGCCATTCCCCTCAGTCTCCTGTAATATGTGTAGGAAAGACACAACACAGCACTTCCGACCCGTGCTAGCCACAGAATGTCCACTTACATGTTTTATTCAAAATAAGTCTCAGACCTAAACCTAAAAGCATAAAACTTCTAGAAGAAAACATTGGAGAACACTTTCACGACCTTGGGAAAGGCAAAAGGCACAAACTACTAAAAAAAAAAAAATAGATTGAACTTCATGAAAATTTAAAACTTACGCTCTTCAGAGGAAGGACATTGTTAAAAAAAAAGAAAAGAAAAGAAAAGAAAAATCACAAGGAGAAAATATTTTCACAATATACTTATCTGACAAAGGACTTGTGTCCACAATATCTAAAGAATTCTTAAACTCAGTAACAAGAAAATAAGCAACCAATTTTTTAAACAGGCAAAAGATTTGAACAAACCCTTCATAAAAGAAGATACTGTATGTGAATGGCCAATAATCACACGAAAAAATACTCAATATCATTGCAAATTAAAACCACAATGAGATATTACTACATACCCACTAATGGCTAAAACTAAAGCCTGACGATATCAAGTATTAGAGAAAATATGGAGAAATCACACATTGCTGGTGAGAATGGAAAGTACAACTAAATTAGAAAACATTTGCCAGTTTATCAAAGAGTTAAACATATAGTTCTGGTATTTACCCAAGAGAAATGGTTTGTAAACACAAAGATATGTACATGAATATTCATAACAGCTATGTTAGTCTATTTTTCATAGCTATAAAGGAATACCTGAGGCTGGGTAATTTAAATAGAGAAGAGATTTATTTGGCTCATGGTTCTGCACACTGTACAAGCATGGCGCCAGCACCTGCTTCTGGTGAGGGCTTCGGAGAGCTTCCACTCAAGGCAGAAGGTGAAGGCGGACCAGGAATGTCACATGGCGAGAGCAGGAGCAAGAGAGGGAGAAGGTGGTGCCAGGCTCTTTTAAACAACCAGTTCTCGTGTGAACTAATAAAGCAAAAACTCACTCATTGGCGGGGCGCGGTGGCTCACGCCTGTAATCCTAGTACTCTGGGAGGCCGAGGTGGGAGAATCGCTCAAGGTCAGGAGTTTGAGACCAGCCTGAGCAAGAGCAAGACCCCATCTCTACTAAAAATAGAAGAAATTATCTGGACAACTAAAAAATATGTATAGAAAAAATTAGCCAGGCATGGTGGCGCGTGCCTGTAGTTCCAGCTACCCGGGAGGCTGAAGCAGAAGGATTGCTTAAGCCCAGGAGTTTGAGGTTGCTGTGAGCTAGGCTGACGCCACCGCACTCTAGCCCAGGCAACAGAGCAAGACTCTGTCTCAAAAAAAAAAAAAAAAACTCACTCATTATTTTGGGGAGGGCACCAAGCAATTCACGAAGGATCCACCCCCGTAACCCAAACACCTCCCACCAAGCCCAGTCTCCAACACTGGCGATCAGATTTCAACATGAGATCTGGACAGGCCCAACATCCAAACCATATCAGCAACTTTATTCATGATAGCTAAAACCTAAGACAACCCAAGTGTCTGTCGAAAGGTAAATGGATACTGTATCTTTACAATGATAACAATACTCAACAATAAAAAGAAACCAACTTCTGATACATACAACATAGATGAAATATGTTGATTGTGATATTGGTTAAAAAGATGTATATATTTGTCAAAACTCCTCAAACTATATACTAAAAGTGGATGTGTTTTATTTATGTAAATTATTCCTCAATAAAGTTGTTTTAAAAATATAAAAAATATTAGCAAACTCAACCCAACACTGTAAACAATAAAAAACAAAACAAAGTACACCATCCCAAAGAAAACAGAACAAGGAAACTCTCACGAACAAGTTAGTTTAATTCTGTAAACAAAGATTGGTTTAGCATTAGGTGAACAATTAATGTCATTTATCACATTAACAAATTAAAAGAGAAAAATATGATCATCTTTAGAAAGATCATTTGACAAAATTGAGCAACCATTCATAATTTTTTTTAAGTTAGCAATCTAGGACAAAAAGGGAACATTGCTCTCCTGATAAAGGGGATCTGCGGTAAGTTTTTAGTTAGCCACATGTACACATGCAGCTGCTATCATTTTATGGCTAACGTGACTTGCTCTACAATTCACAAAGTGTTTGCTGAACCCACTAAATTCCAGATCCGGACTGTACAAAGATATAATTTATAGCTGTGCACAGTGGCTCACGCCTGTAATCTCAGCACTGTGGGAGGTTAAGGTAGGAGGATCACTTGTGGCCAGGATTTCAAGACCAGCCTGGGCAACATAGCAAGACACCAACTCTAAAAAAAAAAATAGAAAAATTAGTCGGGTATGGTGGCACACACCTGTAGTCCCAGCTACTCTGGAAGCAGGAGGATCGCTTGAGCCCAGAAGTTTGAGGCTGCAGTGAGCTATGATAATGCCACTGCACTCCAGGCTATGCAACAGAGCAAGAACCTTTGACAAAAAAAAAAAAAAATACAATTTATATATCCTGACCTCAGAGATACTAAAATTCTGGTTATGAAGTTTTAAACATAGTGCTTTAAGAAATATACTCATTTGAAGTGAGATTGAAATATAGTTTAAATGCAAAGCAATATGTGATTAATACCAAACAGGTGACGTGTTTAATTCATTAACAAATATATTGAGTGCAAGGGATTGGCTCTGAGATACAGCAATGAGTTAGGAGACCCACTTAACAGCTTCACTGAAATTTCATGAGCAATCTTGACACAGAATGACGCAGCTAAGACATTCCGAGAGCTGCTAAGTTTAGTGGTAATGCGTTATGCAGTTATAGGTAATTAATACAGGAAGTTGTACATTAATAGTACAGTGACTAAGAGCACAAATTCCGAGCCAGGCTGTCCAACTTCAAATTCTAGCTTCACCACTATGTGACAATGGTCAATGAATAGTTATGTGACTACCTCAGTTTACTTATCTGTAGGGATATTAATAACCCTGACCACTGTGAAGATTAAGTGAGTTGATACAAATAAAGCACCTAAAAGAGTACCTGGCACACAGGAAGCATCTGAGAAGTGTTAGCTGCTGTTACTAATTCACAAAAGAGTAAATGTGAGTGTAAAATTGGATGCTCAGTCTCACTAGAAATCATAGAAACAAATTAAAACCACAATGACATACCATTTTTCCCCCATAAAATTGGCAAAAAGTGTAAATTCTTAGCTTGAGTGGTGGTTCCAGGGGCATGCTCATTTTGCAACAGTTTAACAAGACGTGCATGTCTGATTTAAGCACTTTTTTGTGTGTATATTATACCTTAATTCAAAAGTAAAAAAAAAATGACATGATACATGCAAAAAGCCAATCCTCTCCCTCGCTCTACCCTTGACGCAGAAGAATGTTCTGTCGATATCAAATGTTAGCAAAGATGTGGAACACAAGAGCTCTCACATCTTTCTGGTATGTGTGAACTGGTACACCCATTTTGGAGAGCAATTTGACAATATTAGCAAAGTTGAAAATGCATAACAAACGTTTTACCAGAATAATAAAACATAGACTGTGTTATTCATTTTTCTATATCCTCTTTAAAAATTTTTTTCCACTTGTAATATTTTGTGATGAGACATTAGAAATTCACTCTCTTAGCAATTTTGAAATATACATTATCATTAGCTATCGCCACCCTGCTGTGCAATAGATCTCACAACATCCTCCTGTCTGACTGAAACTTTGTACCCTTTGACCAACATCTCCATATTCCCTGCCCCTTCCCCCAAACATTCATTTCTCTTAAGATGGTGAGGTAGGAAAGACAGGGACGCATTCATCAACAGCCCTAAAATTCTGTGACCCTGGACACATTTGTATTCCTAAAAAGTCTGACATAATAAGATAGCAATGATCACTCTGCTTACAGCCTCAGGGACAGCATGTATAACACGCCTGGCATGCTGAGTACTTTGTTAGGTGCCTCTGAAAAGAATTCCTAGATAAAACAGTAATCAGGATTTTAAAGAAAAAGATGGACTCAAAACCCGAAAAGGAATTAAGAAGGAGTTGAGACTGGGAAAGGAGATTGTCTTACAGTTAATCCAGTAATTTTCTAAAAAAAAAAAAAATTATTGCAGTAAAATACATATAACAGAATTTGCTGTTTTAACCTTTTTCTATTTTTGAGACAGTGTCTTGCTCTGTCACCCTGGCTAGAGTACAGTGGCGTCATCATAGCTCACTGCAACCTCAGACTCCTGGGCTCAAACAATCCTCCTGCCTGAGCCTCCTAAGTAGCTGGGACTATAGGTGCACACCACTGCACCTGGCTAATTTTTCTATTTTTGGTAGAGATGGGGTCTCACTCTTGCTCAGACTGGTCTTGAACTCCTGAGCTCAAGGGATCCTCCCGCCTGGGCCTCCCAGAGTGCTAGGATTATAGGCATGAGCCATGGCACCCGGCCTATCCCTGTCAGTCTTGCAACAAATATTTATTGAGCACGTATTATGTGCAAGAAACTGAGACTCAATTGTGGAGGGAAGAAACACTCCAAATGTGTTCCCCATGCTCCAAGAGCTTACGGTCTAGGTGTTCAACAAGCAAAAATGATTTAAGGGTGAAAAGTGTTGTATTATAACCACCCAGACTCAGAGCCGGGGTTCCCATAGGTAGTGAACTTTAAGCCAAGACCTGAAGGCCTATTGCCTATTCTATTAGATTTTATAATTGCTAATTGATTTATAGGATTTTATGAAATACTTTCTGGATATCAATTTTTTGTTATAGTATCTGAAAATATCTTCTCTCAGACAGACATTTAACTTTTATCTTTGTTAATAGTGTCTTTTAACAATAAAAATTTGAAATTTTTGATCCAAGAAAATTTACCAATTTTTCTTCTCTTACACTTTTAGAGTTTGTGTCTTGTTTGCCTACTATTTTCCTACCCTGAGATCATAAAGCTATTCTCCCAACAGTTTTAAATAGATTTTCTTATAATAATTTTAAAGTTTTGCTTTTCACATTTAGACCTTTAATCCACCTGAAATTTAACTTTTAAATAATGCATATTAGATATCTCATTTTATTTTTTCCATAAGAATGTCCAAGTTTGCCAATGCCATTTATCGAACAGTTCCTCCTTTTCCCACTGGTATGTGGTAGCACGTAGACCAAGTCCTTATAAATGTGGTTTGTTCCTAGGTCTAATTCTGTATCAATAGTACACTGTTTTATTTATAAAGCTTTTAATAATGTCTTTATATCTGATAGAAAAATTCCTGCCTCCTCCTTTTTAGAATTGTCTTGGCTAGACTCTAAAGTTTTTAGAATCAGTTTGTCAGGTTCCACCAAATTATATTGGGATTTTTATTGGAATCACACTGAATTCACAATTTATGAAGAATTAACATCTTTCTATCAATTGTTCCCTTCTATAAATATGTTAGATTGCTTCATTTTTCCAGCTCTTCTTTGTGGTGGTTACCTTTATGTGTCAATTTGCCTGGGCCACAGGATGCCCAGATATCTGATTAACATTATTTCTGGCCAGGCGCGGTGGCTCACGCCTGTAATCCTAGCACTCTGGGAAGCCAAGATGGGAGGATTGTTTGAGTTCAGGAGTTCGAAACCAGCCTGAGCAAGAGCGAGACCCCGTCTCTACTAAAAATATAAAGAAATTAATCAGACAACTAAAAGTATATAGAAAAAATTAGCCAGGCATGGTGGTGCGTGCCTATAGTCCCAGCTACTAGGGAGGCTGAGGCAGAAGGATTGCTTCAGCCCAGGAGTTTGAGGTTGCTGTGAGCTAGGATGACGCCACGGCACTCTAGCCCAGGCAACACAGTGAGACTTTGTCTCAAAAAAAAAAAAAAAAAAAAAAAAAAAAAACATTGTTTCTGGATTTGTCTGTGAGGGTGTTTTCCCAAATAGATTAGCATTTGAATTGGTGGACTGAGTAAAGAAGGTGGCCCTCCCCAGTGTGAGTGGGCATCATCCAATCTGCTGAGGGCCTGAATAGAACAAAAAGGTGGAGGAAGGTTGGATCCATCCTGTCTTCCCGACTGCTCGAGATGGGACATTGATTTCCTGCCCTTGGCACTCCTGGTTCTCAGGCCTTGAGCCACACCACTGGCTTTTCCTGGGTCTCCAGCTTACAGACAGTAGACTGTGGGACTTCTCATCTTCCATCATTGCAAGAACCAGTACCTTATAATAAATGTCTTTCTAGATAGATAATAGGTGTAGATGTATAGGTATCCTATTGGTTCTGATTCTCTAAAGAATCCTGACTAATACATCCTTCAATAAACTTAAAATTTTCTCCATAATGGCTTTGCAGTGGATGATACCTTTGGAAGGTAAACCTCCTGAGTACCAGAAGGTTTAGTTTTAAGGTAGAAGTTAAAGAATTTGAAATTGGCCACGCACAGTGGCTCACACATGTAGTCCTAGCACTCTGGGAGGCCGAGGTGGGAGGATCACTTGAGCTCAGGAGTTGGAGACCAGCTTGGGCAAGAGTGAGACCCCATCTCTATTAAAAATAGAAAAATTAGCCAGGCATCATAGTGTGCACCTCTAGTCCCAGCTACTTGGGAGGCTGAGGCAGGAGGATTGCATGAGCCCAGGAGTTTGAGGTTGCTGTGAGCTATGATGATGACACTGCACTCTACCCAGGGTGACAGAGTGAGACTCTGTCTCAAAAAAAAAAAAAAAAAAGGAATCAAATTCAAATGGCCTTCCAGTTACTATCTGAAAAGGAAGACAGAATACAAGTTAAGGTAATGTTTATAAGAACATTATGAGGTTTTCTAAACTTTGTCATCTCTGTATGTTTGCTATTTTTGCTAAAGTATCAAAATCCCCAGAGATCAATAGTAAAATCCTAAAAGTTAAGAAAGTCTGCAGGGCATGGTAGCTCATGCCTGTAATCCCAGCACCTTGGGAGGCTGAGGAGGGAGGATTGCTTTAAGCCAGTAGTTCAAGACCAGCCTGAGCAACATAGCAAGACCCATCTCTACAAAAAAAATTTAAAAATAAGTCAGACGTGGTGGTGCATACCTGTAGTCCTAGCTACTCAGGAGGCTGAGGCAGGAGGATCTCTTATGCCCAGGAATTCGAGGTTACAGTGAGCTATGATCATGCCACTACACTCCAGCCTGGGCAACAGACTGAGACCCTACCTCTTTAAAAAAAGGAGGGGTAGCCTGCAGGCTGCCTTTGGGGCCATCAAATAAGGTAGGAAGGCTTCCTGACATAGTCTTATAAAAAGGGAATTGATGATGAAGAAATATCCGTGTTAAATTCTTTAGTATTGTGAAGGAAAAGATGTGCTATGTAAAATCACCACATGGAAAGTTATTTAATCTTCAAGAAGCTAAACTACATAATAATAAGGTGTTTTCCAAGATCCCGCCTGCAAACAAGCTTTTTCCTTTTTATCCTTGCCATTTTTGTTAGCTAGGAGTCTACTTGAGGCAGATTGAAGTGATAAGCGTGCTAATATGTAACGCTACTGTTTACACAGTACATTAGTTCCCCACTGCTGCCATAACAAATTACCACAAAATTAGCAGCTTAAAACAACACAAATTTATTACTCACAATTCTGTAGGTCAGAAGTCCAGTGAGCTCAACTAGTTCCATGCTCTGAGTCTCACAGGCCAAAATCGAGTTGTCAACCTGCCTGGGCTCTTACCAGGAAGCTCTGGGGGAAAATTCATTTCCGAGCTTATTCGGGTCCCTGTTTCCTTGCTGGCTGTCAGCTGAGGTTGCCTTTAGCTCCTAGAGGCCTCTCTCCAGTTCTCCTCCCCATACATACACAAATAAGACTTCGTCGCCAGTGAAAGCCTGAATATTAAAGCGGTTCTTGGACTGGTGGCTCATATCCGTCTGCTCATTCAACTCTCCTGCCTGTGTCCTCCTCAACATTTCCAGAACCACTACCTTTGCCTTGAAGCTCCCTGAGTTTTCCCAGTTCAGACTTGGGCTTCTTCAGCATTTTCATTTCTCTAACAAAAACACCATGGGGAGGATAGACTGGCAAGCCTTTTCTATGTCTTTCCAGGGTTGTCCAGAATCAATTTATTGGTCACTTCTTTTAAGGCATTTTTCGGCACCTCTTGGGACATGATTTCTATCCTCTTCCGCATTTGTCAGACCTCTTGGTGCTGAGCATAAGCACAACCCAACCCAAATGGTTGTGTCAACACAGAACAGATGAAGCAAATAACCATCAGTGGTCTCGACATCAATGTGAGCTTCATTCATGGTCTGCTGTGGAGCACATTTTGTCACAGGTAAGATCCATGCCATGAAAGTTAGGCAGTTTTTGCCCTGAATATCCTCAGTAATTAGCTTGAACTTCCTAAATGCAATTTCATCATTCTGCAGATCAGCAAGGCTCACTTCAAAAGCACAACCTTTGAGGCCAACAGATGCAGTTTTGGTTTTTTTGAGTCCCTGTGACCAGCGTTCTACCAATATTTCTTACATTAAACATAGCTGGTGTTTTCCCATCATACCAATCTTTCTTAGAAAGTAGGTCAACCCCTTTCTTCTTGGCTCCCATTTTGCTGCCTAAGGTGCTTGTTCTTGCCAACCACCCAGAGTGCTGCTCAGAGAGCCAAGAAGGGCCAGTGCTTTCACATGGCCACATGGCCACCTACATGTCAGAATCAGCAATGATGGGGCAAGGGCCTCTCATGCTGGGAATCTGACTTCTGCTTTTGCATCACGTCTGCCTCCAGCCAGAGAAAGTCCTCTGCTTTTAAGAGGTCATGTGACTAGATTGAGCCCACCTGGATGATCTAGGGTACTCTCCCTTATCTTAAGGTCTATAATCTTGATTATAACTGCAAAGTCCCTTTTGCCAAGAAACATAACATACTCACAGACTCCAGGCTTAGCATGTGGGTATCTTTCAGGGGGGCATCCTGCCTACTACACATGGTGTGTCTTATGCTTGTGCCACACAGTGTCCCAGGTGCTTTATATACATTGACTGATTTCAACGTCACAAAAACCTGACTTTTGTCACTTCGAAAGTCATAACTATCTTACAGACAGGGACCAAGGGAAAAGAGCTTAAATAACTTGCCTAATGTCACACAATCTTTAGGTAGCGCTGGTGAGCTTCAAACGCAGGAACTCTGGCTGCCAAGTCTGTGCGCACACCACAACCCCTCTATATGACTGTTTCTGCAACCAAGAGTATGCGTCACAAAGTGTCAGAGGACCATCTTCGGGTCTCAAGCTCTGAGAGGAAGCCTAACTTACCAAAACTGTTGTGTTGTCTATAATTTACTTTAAAATGCTTCAGCATGGACACGTTGAAACCCTCATGCGTACTAGTGTTAATTTTCACCTATACCCAAGAAGCAATCAATTGTCCTAATTAGGAATATCCACTCCAGGGTGGTAAGCTAACATTGAAGCAAAAGGATATACTCCAATGTAGATCTACAAGAACTTCTATTATAGTCCTCTCTGACCAATAATAAATATTTGGCTTTTAGCAAATTGGGGTTATGAATGGTTTTTCAATGGTGAAACTAGTGGCTCAAGAACTCTATAAAGGCTTTTCCATCTATGCATAAACGGCATGAAAATCCACCAAGCCTCAGTGTCTGGGCCCCTAGGAATGGTGCATGATTTTTGAATAGTCCCAAGTTTAGCTACTAATTCAGAAGGTTTATAGACATCTCACTCCAGTTAGCCAATGAGCTGGATCCTGCCCCTAGACTACAGTTGCGTTTACAACAAGGTGCTATTAGAACACCTAAAAGAATAAAGAACACAGAGCACAGAAACAATGGAATGACTTTTTTGTGCCCACTTATTAATAAATGTCTGTGTATATATGTGATTGAAATTGGTCCTGCTATCATTGTAAACTGACAGAAAAGTAGGAGAGGAGATGTAGAGCCCTCACTACCAGTAATTTTTGGAGGTTACTGCTAGTCATCAAAAAGAACCTAATTGACCTAAATGAGTTCACATCTGATAAGTGTAAAAAACAAATTAAAATCATATTCGTCTGACATCAAAGTCTATACTCATTTCTCTACTTTACACTGCCTCTCAGAATTATTGTGATTAGTTGTTTCTATTGTTGCTATTAACTACTATTAGTTATTAGAGAATATTTCTGGATCATACAATTTTCATTTTGTGCAAGCTCAATATATGAAAATCTAAATCTTTCCAAAAGATAAATGGTATAGTAAGATTTTGAGATTCTTCATTTTTCCAAGATCTAACAAGATTTTATTCTTTTCAAAAGAAATTCTTTCGATCCATTTAAAATGTGATTTAACTTATGAAAAATTAATATACAGGGAACATGAGCAAAGATAAAAAAGTGAGGAAGGACAATGTGTTCAAAGAAGGATGAGTAATTTATTTTGGCTGGAATATAAGATATATATATAGGGAAGTGATGGAGATATGCTTGGAAAGGTAATTTTATTATAATTATTCATATATAAAACTCACATATGACGATATCTCATTAGGCCTCATCTGCTTAGTCTCAGAAGTACCTAATCAAAAACATGGACACAAATCCAATTAAGAATGTATCGATGTGCAATGTAGAATTTCTAAAAATACTTTTTATTGTTATGACAGATACTATAAAGGGCATATATATCTTAATTTTATAGCTTAAAACATTTTAAAATATGTTTACACCCTTACAGCCACTACCCAGATCAAAATACAGAACATTTCCAGCAACCTAATAAGCTTATTCTACCTCCTTACTAATACTCCTTTGCCCCTGCCCCCAAAAAGAAACTCACTATTCTTATTTGTATGTCCACAGATTAGATTTGCCTATTTGTTCTTGAACTTCATATATATGGAATCACACAAAATGTACTGTTTTCTGTCTTCTTTCACGTACCTTTAGGTCTATGAGATTCATCTATGTTTTGCAAGTGGTAGTAATTTGTTTTTTGTTTCTGTATGATACTCCATTCTGTGAAGATATACCATAATTTACTCTTCCTTTCAGCTGTTGATGAACATTTGGGTTATTTCCATTTGGGGGCTATTGTAAATAAAGGTGCAATAAATACACTTTTACATTTCTTCTGATGGACTAAATAATCATTTCCATTGGGTATACACCTAGGATGGAAATTCTGGATTATAAATTATACACGGTTAGCTTTATATGTGTTCTATCAATTTATACTCCCACCAGAAATATAGGAGAATTTTAATTCCTCCACATTTTCCCCAACTCTTATTATTGTCCATCTTTTTCATTTTAACCATTCTGGTGGAGGTGTAGTGGTATCTCATTGTAGTTTTAAATTTCATTTTCCTGATAATGTTGAATCCTTTTCTGTGTGCTTGTTTGCTATTACAGTATCATCTTTTGTGAAGTGCCTGTTCATGGAATATAGATTTTACCCAAGGTTACTTAAAGAAATAAAAGTGTACACTACATTATTCCATGCAGGGTAACCCTAACCTGTCTTTAGAAAAATCCTCTTTAAATATCTTTGTTCTTTCTTCTCAAGGGGTTGGTTCATTTTTTTCCTCTCCTTTATCTTCCCAGAAAGATAAAATAAAATACGAAATCCTCTCAACTTCTCCTCCCCCACAATCTCACTAAAAAATTCCTTCATTCCTACTCTACAAGACAATAGCTAATCAAACTTTACTCAGGAAAACAAAAACTTGGTACACACCTACTAAGTCATAAGCTTGCATCTGGGGGAACATAATATATGTCATTCATGCCAGGTCCTAACCCTACTGGACTGTAATTTTCTCACTTCAAGTTCTAATTACTATCTCATTTATAAATTCATTTATGTGATTAATTTCTCTGTGTTCTCAGTGAAAGCAAGTTCTTTGTTTTGTTCACTGTTGAATCCCTGATGCCTAGAAAGGGTGACTGGCTCATGATAGATGCTCAGTAAACATTTGTTGAATAAATGAAGGAAAGATGAAAAAGAAAGTACTGAGCACATTGCAATTGCCTGCCTAACACCCAATTTTCTCTATTGGAAACCACCCAGATTTCAGACTTAGGATCCACACCTACCATCGTAACCCATGTACTGCCATAGAGCCCAAGCCCATCCAGGACTCTAAGGCAGATAGGCCAGGCTGCCTCACCTGAACTACATAATCCTATCTTCTGGTCATACTTACCATAATCCAATTTTGGTCAATGAGAATGAAGACATTTACTGCAGGATTCCAGAAAAGAGGTTTTCTTGATCTTTTGAAGGACTTTTTGGAAACCATCTTCTTCTCTCCCCACTGTATAACCACTCCCACTCCCACTCCCACCCCATGTGGACAAGAACCCAGATAGCCCAGGGATTGTACGCACCAGGGAGCCAGCCTCAGGATGAAGATGACACAACAAGAGAAAGAAAAGGAGGAGTCTAGGTCCTTCATGACACCACTGAGTCACTGAATCAAACCAAGCCTGAAGCCTGCCCTCCCACTTGCAAAAGGCAATACATTTCCTTTATTAGATGTCTTAGTCTGTTTTCTGTTGCTCTAATAGAATACCACAGACTGGATAATGTATAAAGAAAGGTTTATTTAGCTCACAGTTCTGGAGGCCGGGCAGTCCAAGAGCACGGTGCTGGCATCTGGTGAGGGCCTTCTTGCTGTGCCATAACATGGCAGAAGGCATTGCGTGGCGAGAGGACAAGAGCGTGAGCGTCAGCTCAGGTCTCTGCTGAGAGAAAACTTTAGACAAATTAAATTTAACAGAGTTTACTTGAGCAAAGAATGATTCTCAAACTAGGCAGCCCCTTGAACCAAAATAGGTTCAGAGTGACTCTGGCACTGCTGAATGTGGCAGAGAAGATTTATGGACAGGAAAAGGAAAGTGATATACAGAAAACTGAAGTGAAGTACAGAAACAGCTGCCACTGGGTTTCCTACAGCTTGGCACTTGCCTTATTTGAACATGGTTTGAACAGTTGGTCACCTTTGATTGGCAAAAACTCTGTGATTGGTACAAGAGTAGCTTATAGTCTATTTATACTTCCAGTTAGGATACAGTTCACCATGTAAGGAGAAACCTTTAGGTCAAACTTTAAACATACAAGGAGACCAGTTTAGACTAAACTTAATTTAACATCTCTTTTCTCTTCTTATGAAGCCACCAGTCCCATCATGAGGGTCCCACCCTGATGGCCTTATTTAATTCTAATTACCTCCCAAAGGCCCCACCTCCAACCAATATACGCATTTGGGGATTAAGTTTCCAACACATGAAATTTGGAGGATGCATTCAAACCATAGCATTAGTTAAGCCAGTTTGGGTTGGGGTTTGTGTTACTCACAACTGAACACATACCAGTACAGAAAAGAAAGGGCATTCATTCCAGAGCAGAGGAGCAGCGAGAGTAGAGGCAGAGAGGAATGAAACAGCATGACCCTTGGAGGAGCTGCAGGCACTACAGCATCTGGAACACAGACAGGGAGGAAGCACTGCAGGGAGTGAGGCTGCAGAAGCAGGCAGGAGTCAGAATGCGGAGCTGTGTGTAACATGCTACAGCACACTGACTTTATCCTATAGGTGGGGGGCAGAGCAATGACTCGCTTTAATTTTTATTTTAGACAGGTCACTAGAGGATTAGAAATGGGTGAGAAATAACTGAGAGATGAGTTAGACCAGAAAAGAAATTGTGAAACCTGAAAGACATTGAGAGTAGGGATGGAGACGGGGGACAAACATGAGACAGAGATTTCCGGAGGCTGAGTCCACATGACTAGGTCACATATTGAACATGAGGAGCGAAGAAGGAGTCAGGGCTCACGCCTACCTTCCTAGTTTGGGTTCCTGGCAGTTGGTGGCACCATTCACTGAATGGGGAATACAGACAGAGTTCCATTTTTGACATGCTGAGTTTCAGGTGCTGTGGGATGTGCAAGGGTTGATTGGCAGGTACAATAATGTTCCACATGGTGCTTTTAAACATTTAAAATCAATTGCCAACATTTTATGATTAAATTTTTCACATAATTTACCCCTTTTCTTGAAAAATCAGAACATCTGACCACATTGGGCCAGTATTCCCATATGATAAATTTAAATTGTGCATATGCCGTTCTATTTATCATAATCATGCCATCCTTATTATTCAGCTGTTATCCAGCCTGATCTACCTGTCCCCGTTAGATGTGAATTTGCAACCCTCATATTTATGCAATTGATGTCCTGAACCTAAGCATCATCCCCTAAATCAAGTTCCCATCACTTCCATATACCTTACTTTCTAGGTGCATTTCTAGTAGCACCTGGAGCCCCTGACACCAGCCTGCCAACACCAAACTCTCTAGTCATCAGGCACAACCACGAAGTCACAAGTCCCTTCTTCTATAGTTGGACTTGCTGCACAACCCTGTCCTAAAAGGAGTACTTGGTTCCCAGGTGCCACTGCCTATAATATCTGAGCCCCCATCCCGCATTTTTCTTCTCCTTTGTCTATTTTTCCTCTTCTTCCTTCTAATATGAGAGAGGTAGGCCCATATTAGACCAGGAAAGGAAAGGTCAGAAACAGATCAGCCTAGACAGGGCAAACTGGGCTAAATGGGGAGAAAGCTAAAGGTTACAGCCTTCCAGGTACTTGTTGCACACAGGGCTGCCCCAGCTCTCTAACTAAAACTGTGACAGAGGCAGTTTTGTCACACTTCTACTTTCTTTCCTTAGCCCCTGTCATCTACCACCCCACCAGCCCCCATGGGCCTCCCCATCATGCACACGCACACACATGCTTGTGCACACACACTCAGGCACGTGCTCACACAGCGCCTTCCTACTGGCCCAGATTTCCCATCCACCAAAACCTCCTCCCATCTCCAAAGTAACCTCTTCATATTGCCAACAATTTTTCTTTGTCTTTTCTTTCCCCTTTTCTTTTTTGCACACTCAGCCGCACTAAATATGTATAGGACTCACACAGTAGTTGAATTTGAAAGCTCAGTAACTTAAATTGATAAGTGAGTAAAATTGAACCCACTGTCTTAGTCCGTTTGGGCTGCTGTAACAGAAAACCACAGATGGGTGACTTAACAACCATTTATTTCTCACAGTTCTGGAGCCAGGAAGTCCAAGATCAAAGCATCAGCAGATTTGGTATCTTGTGACACCCCTGCTCCCTGGGTCATAGACAGTCTTTTCACTGTATCCTCACATGGTGAAAAGCGGAGGGAGTTCTCTGGGGTCTCTTTTACAAGGCACTAATCCCATTTGTGAGGGTGGAGCCATGACCCCCCTCATGACCTAATTACCTCCCTAAGGCCCCACCTCCTAATACCATCACTTTCGGGGTTAGTATTTCAACATATGAATTCTGGAAGGACATATTCAGTCCATTGTACCTGCTAAGGATTTCGGCATCATGAAAGAGGAGCTTGCTACACTAGATGATTAATAAGTAGTATGCATGCATTGGGGGACCTACCTACTGTCAAATGCATTTCTAAACAGCCACTGGACAGTTTATTAATAAGCTACTCTCAGTCTTTTATCTCATGCCCAAGTTATACCAACAGTAAAACCACTGGGTTCCCAATTGCAGGAGTTGTGCTGATCCTAGGGTATCTGCACACCAAAGGCTGGCATTCAGTTTTTCTCTGAAAGCATATTGTTCTCACTAGCAATTATGTCCTTATCAGGCCCACTCATGGACTCTAAGGAAACAGAAGCTCTTCACTTCCCTTGCCTTGAATTATTGCTTCCTCTCATGGCTTTCAGAAGTATAAATGAATCTGATACAGGAAAATGTGTCTTCCACTCACTAGCCACATTTGTGCCTATATTTAGAACAACTCCTTTTCTCTACTGCCAATAATATCTTATAGGTCTTAGGTATTTTTAAATGAGCATTGATGACAGGAAAGGTGGTGGTGGTTATGTTTTGGTGACAGTAATAGTACTATAATGTAGCTTAATTAGTAACAATATGGCAACGTTAAAGAAAAAAATGTTAATAATAATAAAATCAAAATCCCACCACTCTCACATACTATTTCCATTGTTTCATATGGCTTTGTTAAGAGTGTTCATATTAAACACGTTATTTTATATTATTTATATTTTTATTATGAAAATACGATAAGCGAAACATCTGTACCTGGTGGTGGGTGGTGTGGTGGGCAGGTGGGTGGGTGGGTGATAATGTGTGAAGTGGCCACCATTCACTTATTTAAACTTATTATTTAAACTTATTAAATTTATGAATACAACATTAATCTCTATTGACGGCTAACACTCAATGAATGTTCCCTTAATTAGCAATTTTAAATATCATTCTTCCAGATTCTAAACAGAAAATATATTTAACTCTTTGCTTCCCAACTCTTGTGGAAAGCTGAGGTGTGAGAAATAGCATTCATGTAGAATTGCATGAATGCCTTAATTCAAGCATTACTCTCTATTCTCCTCATCGAGCAAGTCCCTGAGTGTGCTGCTTAACCTGGACCTTACTTTTTGACTGAAATTTAGTGTGTTGGATTCTTCATGGACCCCAATGGAGGCTGTTAGAATTGGTCATGTCAAATACCAAAACAAGAAGTATAAATAAAGATATGTGAAAATGTATGTAACCTGGTAAGTCACCAAAGAAGTGTAAGCAATGGTGGGATGACCGTTTTTGTTCACCAGATTAGCAAAGATTTTCTTAATTGATAATGAATACATTGCTAGGCCATCACAAGTGGTTTAGTCTGGCAAGAGTGTCAAGTGTGACAGGGAATAGCAAGAGGTCGTCAGAGACTGAGCCATTCATTCACGTATTCAACACATATTTATTAAGGTCTTTCTATGTACCAGGCACTGGTATGGATGGTGAGGAGACAATGGTAAGCTGAAACAGATATGGCGCCTGCTCTTGTGGACATTAGAGTCTAGTGGGGTAGACAAATATTAATCAAATGATCACACTAATTAATCTATGTTGGGTGTTCTGCCATGGAGACCACTAGGTGTCGTCGTATCCATTCATCTAGCTACAATAACAGACCAGGTTCACAGCCCAGACTATGGCACCAAAATAAAAGCTACTTTTCTGAGCCTCCCCTACAGCTAATTGTAACCATGTGAGCAAGTTCCGATCAGTGAAAGGGGAGTTCCGATCAGTGAAAAGTAACAAGTGCAATACCTGGGTCACGCTCTTATAGGAGTGGGTGTGTCCTCCCTTTCCTCTTTCTTCCTCCCACTGGCTGGACTGTGGATGTGCTGGGGAGTCCTTCCAGAGCCTGCTGCTGAGGGCATCAACCAACAAGGTGGAAAAAGGATCCTGGGTGCCCAGAACGGGAACCTCCAGACAAACTCTGGGCTGCTTAGGCCCACACTGTATTGGGAGCAAAAAATAACCTTCTATCTTATTAAAGTCACCAGGGGTCTCTGTTTCAGCAGCAGATCTACGTTCTAATGTCCTGAAAAGAAGAGAGTTCTATGAGAAGGCACAGTAAAGGATCACGACCTGTACTGGGGAGGGTGTGGGCTCACCTGAGGAGCTGAGGCTAGAGCTCAGATTGATGGATGGTGGATCAAAGTATGCTGGAGGTTGGAGTGGGGTGGGGAGGAGGGACCTGGGGGAAGTTTGTTTAAAGAACTGAAAGAAAGCCACTGTGGCTTAGAGCCTAGAGTAAAAATGTGCAAGAATAATGGTGGGAGCTGATGCTGGGCTTCAGAGACGTGGGTCTTCATTATAAGATCGGTGAGAAGCCATTAAAATATTTTAAGCGTAGTTGCTCTGGTTGGGATTAGGGTTAGGATTGGTGTTTGGATAATGTTGCAATAGTCTAGAGAGAAATGGTGGTGCCTTTGTTTAGTGTTTCAGCCCTCATGAGCACCGGGATACATATACAAGACTGTTCACTGTGGCATTGTTTGTAATGGACATAACAAGCTGCAACTGCTTTCAGCAACAAAGAGGATGAATTTCATGAAGGAGTGAAGGACGAGCCATCCCAAAATATGCCAAATTGGTATATTGATTATTTCAAGTTAAAAACATTTGTGAAATTGTAGTTTCAGAAAAGGCTGGCTGACCTGTCTTTTCCTACATGCAGCAAGCCTTGAAGATTCTCTGGGAGGGGTACCCTCTGCGTACCAGGGTGAGAAAATAGTCCTTATCACCAGAGACTGAAAATTGGGGGCTGCAATGGACCTGAATGAATACACTTAACAAAGTAACCTTTATCTTCCACTAGTTTTACACACACATCGATATATCTCCTAGTGACTCCCCTAAAAACATGTACTGCCCTACTCAGATTTCTTTGTCCTGTCATTTCTTCTCAAATTTATCATTCTTTATCTAAAAAGTATAAAAGCATCTTGCTTTGGCTACTTCTTCAGACTTCACTCTCTTGTGAAGATCCCCGTATACATGTAAAACCAATAAAATTGGTATGCTTTACTTTATCTTGTTAATCGGCCTGCTGTCAATTTGATTTCTAGAAGATCCTATTAAGAGCTAAAAGGAGGGTTGGAGGTGATCTCTAAATCCCCTACAGTCCCAAACATTGTGTTGACCAAAAAGAAGACAGAGGTAAAAGTTTTACAGTATAACTCCATTTATAAGTTTCAAAAACAAGAAAAAGTAGCCTACATCAAATCTAAGGTGCCATTGATTATACCTCAACGTGATAAAAGCCATATATAACAGACCCACAGCTAGGAACATTCTGAATGGGGAAAAACTAAAACCCCTTCCTCTAAGATCTGGAACAAGACAAGAATGCTCACTTTCAGCAATGTTATTCAATACAGTACTGGAGGTTCTAGTTAGAGCAATCAGACAAGAGAAAGAAATAAAAGACATCCAAATCGGAAGGGAAGAAGTCAAATCATCCTTGTTGGCAGACAAAATGATCTTATACCTAGAGGAATCTAAAGACTCCACAAAAACCCATTATAACTGATAAACAAATTCAGTAAAGTTGCAGGATACAAAATCAAAATAGAAAAATCAGTAGCTTTTCTGTATGCCAACAGAACAGCAATCAATCTGAAAAAGAAACCAAAAAAGTAATCCCATTTACAATAGCTACAAATAAAATAAAATACCTAGGAGTAAACTTAACCAGAGAAGTGAAAGATCTCTACAATGAAAACTATAAAACATTGATGAACAAAACTAAAGAGGACACAAAAAGAGAAAGATATTCCACGTTCATGTATTGGAAGAATCAACATGGTCAAAATGTCTGTACTTCCCAAAGCAATCTATGGATTCAATACAATCCCCATCAAAATACCAATGACATTCTTCACAGAAATAGATAAAAGAATCCTAAAATTTATATGGAACTACAAAAGACCCAGAATAGCCAAAACTATCCTGAGCAAAAAGAACAAAACTGGAGGAATCATATTACCTGACTCCAAATTATAATATATAGCTGTAGTAACCAAAACAGCATGGCACTGGCATAAAAACAGACATGTATACCAATGGAACAGAATAGAGAAGCCAGAAATAAATCCGCACATCTATAGTGAACTTATCTTTGACAAAGGTGCCAAGAACATACAATGAGGAAGGACAGTCTCTTCAATAAATGGTGCTGGGAAAACTGTATATCCACACACAGAAGAGTGAAACTAGACCCATATGTCTCACCATATCCAAAAATCAAATCAAAATGGATTGAAGACTTAAATATAAGACCTGAAACTATGAAACTACTGAATGAAAACATCAGGGAAAGTCTTCAGGATATTGGCCTGGGCAAGGACTTCTTGAGTAATTACCCCCAAAGCACAGGCAACCAAAGCAAACTTGGACAAATGGCATCACATCAATCTAAAACTCTTCTGCACAGCAAAGGAAACAATCAACGAAGTGAAGAGACAACCCACAGAATGGGAGAAAATATTTGCAAACTACCCATGTGACAAGGGATTAACAACTAGAATATATAAGGCGCTCCAACAACTCAATAGGAAAAAACCAAATAATCCAATTTAGTAATGGGCAAAAGATCTGAACAGACATTTCTCAGAAGAAGACCTACAAATGGCCAACAGGTATATGAAAAAATGCTCAATATCATTAGTCATCAGAGAAATACAAATCAAAACTACAATAAGATATCATCTCACCGCAGTTAAAATGGCTTTTATCAAAAAGACAGGCAATAACTAATGCTTGCAAGGATGTGGAGAAAGGGGAACCCTGTACACTGTTGGTGGGAATGTAAATTAGTGCAACCACTATGGAGAATAGTATGGACATTCCTCAAAAAACCAAAAATAGAACTACCATATGACCCAGCAATCTGACTGCTAGCTGTATATCCAAAAGAAATGAATATATCAAAAAGATATCTGCACTCCTGTGTTTATTGCAGCACTATTCACAATAGCCAACATTTAGAATCAACCTAAGTGTCCATCACCAGATGAATGGATAAAGAAATCGTGGTACATATACACAATGGAATATTATATAGTCATGAAAAAGAATGAAATCCTGCCATTTACAACAACATGGATGGAACTGGAGAATGTTATATTAAGTAAAATAAACCAAGTACAGAAGGACAAATCTCACATATTCTCACTCATATGTGGGAGCTAAATATGAAAAAAATTGATTTCATCAAGGCAGAGAGTATAATGATGGTTACCAGAGACTGGGAAGGATAGTTAGGAGGGGGAGAAAAAGTGGGGATGGTTAATGGGTACAAAAATATAGTTAGTTAGGCAGAATGAACAATATTTGATAGCACAACAAAGTGACTATAGTCAACAAATTATGGTATACTTTAAAATAACTAAAAGAGTGGAATTGAAATGTTACTAACACAAAGAAATGATAAACACTTGGGGTGATGGACACCCCAATTACCCTGATTTGATTAATGCACATTGTATGGCTATATCAAAACATCACATGAAGCCAGGCAGAGTGGCTCATGCCTGTAATCCTAGCACTTTGGGAGGCCAAGGTGTAAGGATTTCTTGAGTCCAGGAGCTCAAGACCAGCCTGAGCAAGACCCTGTCTCTACAAAAAATAGAAAATTTAGCTGGACATGGTGGCGTGAGCTTGTAGTCCCAGCTACTTGGGAAGAAGAGGCAGCAGGATCACTTGAGCCCAGGAGTTTGAGGTTGCAGTGAGCTATGATGACACCACTGTACTCCAACTAGGGCAACAAAGTGAGACCCTATCTCAAAAAACAAACACAAAAACAAAAATCACATGTACCCTATAAATATATACAACTATTGTGTACCCATGATAATTAAAAAGTTAAAAGTTAAAATGTACAAAAAACCCAGAAAATGTGTATTCTGTTTTGAAAAAAACATAGAAGAGTACTTTTTCTCATATGCAGAACTTACTTTTTCTTTAAATTACACTGCCTTGCCAACTTGGAAAATGTTTCCCTTATAAATTTCAAGAGTTTTTGTGGCTGTGCTGTAAAGGTTTTGTCATCCATGTTCGGTAACCATTAAATGACCAGTTCTAGGAGTTTGTCAAACATTGTCTGGAAAGGTGTTGCAAAGGTCTTTGTGAACACTGACTTTCAGGTTCTTGGCCACTTAGGTGTTCTGGACATCTTCCATTCACCCCTCCAGACCCGCTCTCCAGACCCGCTCTCCACACCCTCCTCTGTGCTCTGGGAAGCTGACAGGTAGAGACTAGGTCAGCTGGCTCCTTCATCTTCTGGTTCCATTGGGTCCAGCCAATGGGAGCCCAGCAGGAGGTCTGAGGGAGGTAACAGAGTGCAATCCCTCCCTGCAGGGTTACTTCCCGCTGTTCTCATTGCATGAAGGAGGTAGAGAGTCTTCAGATAGACCCTCTCTGTGTCCTGGTTCCTGTACATGCTTCCCCCACCCTTGACCCTTTAGGCTGGAGTAATAATGCAGCCCCGCTGCTTCTAGCCCTGGGGCATTGCACTATTTTTCATGGTTTCACTAAGCCTGGTCCACACCTCTGTAAACATTCCCTTTATTAAACTCTCCTTAAATTATCCTAATTTAAATGTATCATCAGTTTTCTGGTGGAACCTTGACTGACACAGTAATAATACCTTACAGCTAAAGGCTTTTACAGTATGTCATTAATTTATTCATATGTGGATGACATTTTTTGAAGTTTTGTTAAAGCAGTAGATCTTGAATGTTAAAATGCAAGTGTCCATATTTGATTCCTAGTCAGTCTGCTGTAAGTAGAACTGAACAGTGGCTTTATTTTTGTCATTGGCATTTATTATAGCCTTTGTGTTTTAATTTTCGTCTCTTGTTCTCTGCATGGTCTTAATACTTAATGTTAAGGCATGAAACTGCTCTTTCTCATTCAATCATTGCTTGGTTCACTTTGCATCCTAATTTCTGAACTCACAAACCTGTGACTGCCTGAAGACAGGGACCAAGTGTTTTTCTATTTGTATCCTCTGCATCAAGCACAACACAGATGTTTCGAATGAACGGAGAATAACATCTACTGTGGACCCCGGTTATTAGGGAACAAAGGTAATCAGACTGCTCTGCCCACCTGGGCACTACCCTGTCCCACCCTGAAGCCCACTCGACGACTGACAGGGATGTTGTACATTTTCACGGCTTAGTCAGAGAGCTTGTGTAATGTGAGTCAAAAATTAGAGATGAACCTAAACCCACTTTCCATTTTGAAAATTCTCTTTCATAGAGAATAGGGGATTAGTAGGAATGTAAAAGAAATCCTTCAACTTGATGACCCACTGACAAGACAGCTGAAACGTATGAGACAGAAACCATTTTTCTTCTTTGCATTGAAAGTAAAATGTGGTTAATTCATGAATGTTTAAATGGGATAATTTGCTCAGAGGAAAAAAATTGCTCGTCTTGAAATTTTTGAAGAAGAAAATTAAAAGACAATGTAAGTCTGTGAGCTACCTCAGCTTCTGGTTGTCCCCAGCCAACCTCTCCATTTGCCCTGTCCCCACACTCTAATCATTGCTAATGTTTGAGTCACATGGTGCAACCTCTCTGACTAAGCCGTAAGAATATAGACATGTTTCCTTCTTGTTTACTAAGCATTGTTTCCTTTTCTCATGTTCGCTCAGGCACTTGGACATTGTTTTAAACTTTAGAATCTAAAACTTTAGTTTTTAATTTGACATGCCTGAGTATCTTCCTCTAATTAATGAGGAATGAATCCATTTCTATTGTCTCAATTAAATGAAAGAATTAATTTGTATCATTAATTTTTTTAAAGTTAACATATAGGCCAGGCACAGTGGCTCACGCCTGTAATCCTAGCACTCTGGGCCGAAGTGAGAGGATTGCTTGAGCTAAGGAGTTCAAGACCAGCTTGAGCAAGACAGAGATACTGTCTCTACTAAAAATATAAAAATTACCAGGGAATCGTGGCATGCTCCTGTAGTCCCAGCTACTTGGGAGGCTGAGGCAGGAGGATCACTTGAGCCCAGGAGTTTGAGACCAGCCTGAGCAACATAGTGAGACCCCCATCTCTACAAAAAATATAAAAATTAGCCAGGCATGGTGGTGCGTGCCTATACAGTCTTAGCTACTTGGGAAGTTGAGTCAGGAGGATCACTTGAGCACAGGAGTTTGAGGTTGAGGTGAGCAATGAAGACGCCACTGCACTCTAGCCAGGCAACAGAAGGAGACCCTCTCTCAAAAAAAGAAAAAAAAAATTAAAAACTGCCTCTACAAGATTCTAGCATTCATTCATTCCTAATGTAACCTCTTACCTAAATGCTATTCTCTTGTTGGAAGGTTGATGCTGTTGTGTAAAAAAGCAGAATTTTGTGGCTCACGCCTGTAATCCTAGCACTCTGGGAGGCCGAGGCAGGCAGATTGTTTGAGCTCAGGAGTTCGAAACCAGCCTGAGCAAGAGCAAGACCCCGTCTCTACTAAAAATAGAAAGAAATTATCTGGACAACTAAAAATATATAGAAAAAATTAGCCGGGCATGGTGGCACATGCCTGTAGTCCCAGCTACTCGGGAGGCTGAGGCAGAAGGATCGCTTGAGCCCAGGAGTTTGAGGTTGCTGTGAGCTAGGCTGACGCCATGACACTCTAGCCCAGGCAACAGAGTGAGACTCTGTCTCAAAAAAAAAAAAAAAAAAAAAAAGCAGAATTTTGGTTGGGCATGGTGGGTCACGCCTGTATTCCAAGCACTTTGGGAGGCCAAGGCAGGAGGATTGCTTGAGCTCAGAAGTTCGAGACCAGCTTGAACAAGAGCAAGACCCTGCCTCTACAAAAAAGTAGAAAAATTAGCTGGCCAAGGTGGCGCATGCCTGTAGTCACAGCTACTCAGTAGGCTGAGGCAGGAAGATGGCTTCAGCCCAGAAGGTTGAGGTTGCAGTGAGAGTGAGCTATGATGACACCACTGCCCTGCACCACTGCATACCACTTGCTCTTGACAGAGCAAGACAGGCCTGCGCAGGGTGGGAACCCAGAAAGTATGTATAGGATGGAATGCAGTTAATGGAAAACTTAGACAGTGATCATAAGGCCTGTGAAACAATAGCCACAGGAGTCTGGAGAGTCTAGAGGTTGTAAATCTAACTCTGACCACAGACAGTTGCAGCGTTGCCAACAGAGACAAGTGACTGTTCAAAAAAATTCACCCTCCCTTCCGAACCTCCTATAAAACCCATCACTCTCCCCATCCTAAGGGTGGATGCTCTTTTTGGCCTCTACCTGTCTGTACCCAAGATGTTCAAATAAACAGCATTTTGCTACACCTGAGGCTTTGTGTGTCTCCCTCCTGGCTGTGGACCTAACAGAGAACTTATCTCAAAGAAAAAAAAAATGGAGAATTTTGAGTGAGCCCACCTCTCAAATTCTGTTAGTTTGCCTGGAAAGGTATACAGTAATACCTGTATCCCTTTAGTTTTTTAATTAATTTTTAAATTTTTATTTTTAGGTAATTTTAAATAAATATTTAAATAATTTCAGATTTCATATAGTTTCAAATTTACAGAAAAGTTGCAAGAATAATAATAAAACTCATGTACCTAGATTAACCAATTTTTAACATTTTGCTACATTTGCCTTATAATTCTTTCTGTAAATGTGTATATACACATGTATATACATATGTTTGTATGCACGTATTTTTTCTAAACTATTCAAGAGTAGATTGAACAAGCCATGCCCCTTTACCCCTTGTAAACAATAATAATCTCTTACCAAAAATGGTACAGTTATCAAATTCAGAAAATTTAATAAGGAATTTGAATTTAATCTGTAGTCCACATTTCAGTCTCATTAATTGTCCTAGTAATTTCCTTTATCAGCAATGTTTGTCCGGTCCAGGATACAGTCAAGGATCACTTACTTCATTTAGTTACCATGTCTCAGCCTTACTTCATGTTCCATGACATGGACATTATGGAAGAACACAGGCCAGTTATTTTGTACAAGATGTTTACTCCAAGTATTCCCCACTGTTGCTTATTAATTACAACAGGAAAAAATAGTATCTATCCAGTGGAGAAACCAGACAACACCTTAACCGAGAGATCACAATTAACATCACCAATAAAGTATAGACAGATGTCATGTGCCTCCATATACAATACCTTGAAAAGGACATCATATCGTTTAGGTGGTATTGCAGCCAAAATGCACCAAACTTACCATGAGGACTCATTAAAGAAACACAAATTCATTGTGTAAAATAACTGGCCTAGGTTCTTCCACTCTAATGCTCAATGTTCCCCATGTTTTAAATTACAGTATATTAAATAAATGTTAGTTTTACTATTTTCCATTTCTCTATACATTTATAACCAGAGTTTTTAATGTTTTGATTTTTTTTATTTTGTGGTAAAAACTACATAACAAAAAATTTACCATCTTAACCATTTTTAAGTGTCCAGTTCAGTAACGGTAAGTATATTTCCATCGTTGAGAAACAGATCTCCAGAACTTTTTCATTCTGCAAATCTGAAACTCTATACTCATTAAACAATTCCCCTTTTCCCCCTCCCTGAAACCCCTGGTAACTACCATTCTATCATCTGTTTCTTGGCTATTTCAGATAACTCATATAAATGGAATCATACAGTATTTATCTTTTTGTGACTGGCTTATTTCATGTAGTCAAATGTACTCAAGTTTCATACATGTTGTAGTATATGGCAGGATATCCTACCTTTTTAAGGCTGAATAACGTTCCAATATATGTATATACTACATTTTGTTCATCCATTAATTCATCAATGGGCATTTACATTGCTTCCACCTCTAGGCTATTGTCAATCATGCTGCCATGAACATGGGTGTATAAATATCTCTTCGAGATTCTGATTTCAGTTTTTTTGTATATGTACCCAGAAGTTGAATTGCTAAATTATATTGGTAGTTCTATTTTTCATTCTTTAAGAAAACTCTATAATGTTACACTGTTTTCCAAGGCAGCTGCACCATTTTACAATCCCATCAACAGTTCACAAGGGTTCCAATTTCTCCACATCCTTGCTAACACTTGTTATTTTCTGTATTTTTGATACTAGCAATTCTTATGAGTGTGCAGTGATATCTCATTGTAGTTTTGATTTGCATTTCTCTGATTATTAGTGATGTTGGGCATCTTTTCATATGCTTCTGGCCATTTATCATTTTTGGAGAAATGTCTATTCAAGTGCTTTGCCAATTTTTAAATCAGATTATTTGTTTTTTGTTGTTGAGTTGTAGGAGTTCTTTATATATTCCGGATATTAACCCTTTATCAGATATATGATTTGCAAATATTTTCTCTCATTTCATAGGTTGCCTTTCCACTCTGTTGATGTGTCCTTTGATGCACGAAAGTTTTTAAGCTTACTCCAGTACCATTTATCCATTTTTGCTTTTGTTGCCTGTGCTTTTAGTGTCAAATCCAAGAAATCACTGCCAAGTCCAATATCATGAAGATTTTCCCTTATATTTTACTGTAGAAGTCTTCTAGTTTTAGGTCTTACATTTAGATCTTTAATCCATTTTAATTTTTGTAAATGGTGCAAGGTATGGGTCCAACTTTACTCTTTTGTTTGTGGATATCGAGTTTCCCCAACACCATTTGTTGAAGAGATGATCCTTTCCCCATTGAATGGTCCGGTCCTGGCACCCTCACTAAAGATCATTTGACTATATACACAAGGACTTATTTCTGGGCAATCTATTCTATTTCATTGGTTTATTTGTCTGCCTTTATGCTAACACCACACTGTTTTGATTACTATAGCTTTGCAATATGTTCTAAAATCAGGAACTGTGAGTCCTCCAACTTTATTCTTTTTCAAAATTACTTTGGCTTTTCAGGGTCCCTTGAGATTCCATATGAATTTTAGAATAAATTTTGCAGCTTAACTTTTTAACTTGGAAATGTTTTTTGGAGATTTACCCACATTAGTATATGACATCTACCTCATTCTTATAAAATGCTATATAATATGTATAAATGGTACCATGATTTACTTTGGACATTTTCCCAAATGATTATCATTTGTGTTGTTCCCAATTTTCACTGATTTTGATTGGGATTGCTTAAATGTTCCTTCAATTTTAAGTAAGTCAATGGACTTAAGTGATTAATAACGAAATAGTTGTTTAATGTCATTTTAGATGAAAATAAAAATCAATACATGTTTATTACAGAAAATTTGTTGTAGCAAAATACAAGAGAAAATCTAAAACCCCTATAAAATCCCACCAAAACGATAAGCAATGTAGCACGGATTTTAGAGATTTATGGTAAAGAGATTGAATTCTAGATTCTGCACTTAGCTTGTGACCCTGGGCAAGTTATTCAACTTCTCTAAGCTTAGTTTCCATTCCTATAAAATGAAGACAATATTGTCTACCTCTTGGAGTTTTTCTGAGAATTAAACAAGATAATACTTAATACAGTGTTTAGTACTATATTCTACATCTATATCCTATACCATATATTCTATAAGAAAATGAGTAACTATAGTATGTATCCAAACAATAGAAATTTATGTAGCCATTAAAAATGATGAGGTAGATCTATGTGTACTAACTTAGAAACATTTCCCAGATTCAAATCAAAAAACAATATACATTAATTTTAAGTTTTAAAATGTGCACATACATATACATATATATATAAATAGTTTGTACAGTATCTTATTTATATAAATGAAACAAAAGCCTAAAAATGAAAAGTCCCATGCCATACTGTTAAGAGTGGTTTTGGGGGAGTGGTGTAGAGAAAAATGAAGAGGAGAATTTCACTTATTCTTTGCACTGTGTGAATTTGTTACAATAAAGTGCATTATTTTGTAATTAAGAGGCTGGCAAAGACTTTTTTAATTGAAAGAGAAATTCTAATTTTAAAAAGAAAAAGAATTTAAATGACAGAACTGCTTTATAGAAACGTATAACTTGACAACACCCTCTAAAGAGCAATTTTAAATTTATAAAAACAAAAGCAAATAGGCCATTTAAAACTTTCTAATTTCATTCACCTTAAAGTAATATCAGGAAAGGTTTACATTAATGTAACTCTGTAGGAGGACTTGTGAGATTTACCTGAACCTTCTGGCCTCAAGGGACCAATCTCTGATAGAATAACCACCTTCTAGGTCTCCCCTGATTTTTGTTAATTTGGGTCTTCTGGTTCATTTGAATATTGCCCACTCCAGCTTTCTTTAGCAATGGCAATCCATGTAAATTTCTCGGCCTCAGCTGCCCAGGGCCACACAATCAAACCATGGTCTTTTCTTAATTCCTAAAGGAAATCAATGGTGAGGAAAATAGATAGTTCCACAAGCCATGGGGTTTTCCACAATATGCTTGTGATGGTGTTATGGCAAGTGTAACAGTGACCGGTCCCAAAGGAATAACCAAGCGGCACGCAGAGAGTTGGAGAGTCAGTGTTTAATCTCTTAACGCCAGCAGGCCCAGAGGAGACAAGTCTCCAAATTCTGAACACCTCTTCCTGGTTTTTGTCAGGTTTTATACTTTGGCGGGGGTGGGGGGGTGGTTAGTCTTATCCAATAACACACACAAGCGTAAAAGTTAACCAATTAGTAAAAGGATTAAAAGTTAGCCAATTAATAGCAGTTTTTACATCCAGTATAGTTATGATAGGTTTACAACAAGCAGTACGGTCATGACAGGCTTATAACTCTGCTTAATTGTTTTGTGGTTTCAGCTAGCTGGTGCATATTCTACCTACTTGCTCTACTTAGCTGCTTTGCGGTTTTAAGCAGAACTGGCATGGAAATTCCCCAACATTCCCCCCTTTTAATGCCTTTAAAGCTATACAATGGCATCAACTTTAATAGGGTAGCTGTGCAGGGCCATCGCGCAGGTGGTGACCGCTGCTCGAGCAAGTTCTTGAAGCCATTGTTTGAGAAACTGTGTTAGACAAGGGGCCGAAAGATAAAATGACCCGACTATTATAACAGGTCCTAAGAGGGGCAGCAACGTGCAATTAGGGGAGACTGAAACCATTCTGCAAATGAGGTTCCACCTCGGTAGTAGTTTTGTAGTTTTTTCTAATATTGTTTAACTGTTGTATGTTTTCTTCAATTAGCCCAGACTTATTGACATAGTAACAGCACTCTTCTTTTAGGAAAACACATGTTCCCCCTTTTTCAGCTGTGAGAAGATCTAAGTCTCTCCAGTTTTGGAGTGTTACCTTGGCTAGCGACGTTAGTTGTCTCTGTAATGAGCTTAGCAAGTTGGCAGTGGCTTTCAGGGACCTATCTAACTGTTCGGAAAGTTCTTGGGCAGTTATTACATTGTGCCCTAAAGCTCCCCCTGCTGCCCCCACAGCTGCTAAGGATGTGGTTAGAGTGAGCCCGACCATAAGTGGAAGAAACACTGCTCTTTTGCTCTGGGTATTTTCTAACAGCAGTTCCTGTAATTCTCCTTGGCCGTAAAGCATTACTTGAGGGACTAATACCACTGGGGAGCACGGACCCGTGTACATTTCATTGATACACCAGGTAAGTGTCTGGTTACACCAGAAGTAAATTTCCTTATCGGAGCATATAGTCTGGCTCAGTGTTCGATTGATCTGGCAATGTTTGAGGTTATCAGACCTTGGAGGGGTTTTATAGAGATGGCTGTTATATAAGTTTCCAAGGACTCCTGTCTGCCATCGCTGGTGTTCTGGGTCTCTTATTTTAAGTATGTAGGGGCCCCCTTCCTGTTTTGAAGGTGAGAGCCCCGACAACCCCAACAATGACTAGCACATAAAGAGACATCCTGTTAAGACCCAGTAAAGTACAGTTATAACAATTCTGTCAATCTTAGTATAGTCCTCTGGGGCTCCGGCCCCGAGTCCAAGTCCCAGTAAGAATGTTACTAGTCCAATAAGAATCCAGCCTAGTGGGCTCATTCAGTCCGGCATCTCTGGTGGTTCCTGTTGGTTGTTGTTGGTCTTGTCGGGCTGGCGCTTGAGCTGGATCTTCAGTGGGTCTTGTGGGTCCGGTTGTTCTGTCCAGTAGTTGAACTTTGCCCTCTTTACTCGGGAGTGGTGGATCCACGGCACCAGATTTGTAACTTTAACAGCAGTGGGGGTGACTAGTACCACAGTATGGGGTCCTGTCCAGGTAGGCTCTAGAGGTGCCCTTTTCCAGTCTTTTACCCAGACTAGGTTTCCCGGCTCATGGGAATAGACGGGGATTCCTAAGGGTACCGGGCTTCTTTCTAGAACAGTTCGATGAATGTGAGCTAGGGTCTTGGACAGGGCCTGAAGATGTCTGTTTAGACTTAGCTTTTTAGTTGTTTAGTATCTCCCTTTAACTGTTTAATGAGAGGGGGTGGTCTGCCATATAGGATTTCAAATGGTGTATACCCAGAGGGGCCAGGGGTACACCGAACTCGTAGTAGGGCTAGATTTAACATATCTATCCATGATAGCTGTGTCTCTTGACAAAGCTTTGCAAGTGTAGTCTTGAGGGTTCGGTTCATGCGCTCTACTTTCCCTGAGCTTTGTGGCCTGTAAGCTGTATGCAGTTTCCACTGGATTCTGAGTGCCTTGGAGAGAATCTGCGTGACCTCTGCAGTGAAACTTGGTCCGTTGTCACTGCTAATAGAGAGAGGCTGTCCATAATGGGGGATGATTTCTCTTAGCAAGAGCTTTGCTACTTCTCTGGCCTTTTCAGTCCGGGTTGGAATTGCCTCAACCCATCTGGAGAAAGTGCATATCAGTACTAGCAAATATTTGTATCCCCGGCTAGGCTTGACTTCTGTGAAGTCTATTTCTATGTCTTCAAAAGGGGATACCCCAGTGTACTGGATTCCTGGAGCTGGCTTTGGCTTGGTAGCTGCATTGTTTTTAGCACAGGTTTGACATCTGACAGTAACAGTCATTGCTATAGATGGAAGTCTAGTTATACAGTAATAACAGGTGAGCAGTTCCATGAGAGCTGGTTTTCCCAGGTGAGTTAAGTTGTGGTGCCAGGAGACAACAGGATAGGCTACTTTACTGGGAATGAAGATGGTTTGGTTGGGCAGGTGCCACCATCCGTCTGCGTCTTTGGTAGCCCATTCAAGTTTTCCTATTAATCCTCTTCTGCTGTATATCTGGGCTCTTTGGGCCATTCGGGTGCCAGCAAGATCTGGCTCTGTGTGGCATTGTCTTCTGAATGTTCCATTATGGCTGCCTGTTTTGCTGTTTGATCTGCTAGGCGGTTGCCAATGGCAACCAAGTCTGTGCCTTTTTGGTGGCTTTTACAGTGGATGACTGCAACTTCCTTTGGCTCTCATACCACTTTCAACAGCTGTAGAATTTCGCTTTTGTTTTTGACTTCTTTTCCTTCTGCAGTTAGCAGCCCTCTCTCTTTGCATATCGCCCCATGAACATGCACTGTGGCAAAGGCATACTTAGAGTCTGTGTATGTGTTGGCTCTTTTGTTCCGAGCGTATCTGCGAGCTTGGATAAGGGCCCATAGTTCTGCTCTTTGTGCCGACCAGCCTTGAGGTAGAGGGGCTGACATGACAACCTCATCTGTTGTGGTGACAGCATAGCCAGCAAGGTGTTTACCTTCCTGGATAAAGCTGCTTCTGTCTGTGAAGAGGTTTAAGTCTGATGCCAGTAGTGGGCTATCTTTTAGGTCTGGCCGACTAGCGTAGACTTCCTCTATGACCTCGGTGCAGTTGTGGTCTGGGGGCCCCTGCTCAGTGGGCAAGAAGGTGGCAGGGTTTAGGGTCTGCATAGTCTCAATGGTGACTCTTCGGTTTTCACACAGTAGTCCTTGATACTGTGCTAACTGACTGCTTGAGAGCCACCGGTGCCTTGAAGCGTTTATCAGGGAGACCACTGCATGAGGGACCCGCACGTGGATGTTTTGCCCAAGCATAAGTTTGTCTGCCTCTTTAACTAGCAGGACGGTGGCTGCTAGCGTCTGGAGGCAAGGGGGCCATCCCAAGGCCACTGAATCCAATTGCTTTGACAAGTAAGTTACCTGTCTCTGTCAGGGTCCTACAGCCTGTGTTAGGACTCCCAGTGCTACTTGCCTTTTTCATGTACAAACAGGTTGAAGTCTTTGGTGAGGTCTGGCAGGCCCAGTGCAGGCGCCCTTGGAAAGCCTTTTCTTGAGTTTCAGTCCATCCTAGTTCTTTGTCATCAGGCCCACACAGAGCCTCGTACAGTCATTTGGCTTTTAGAGAAAAAGCTGGTATCCACATGCGGCAGAACCCGGCTGCGCCGAGAAACTCTCGGGGTTGTTGCTGCCTACCCGGCCTGGGAATGGAACAAATGGCATGTTTGCGTTCGTGCCCCAATGTGCAGCGTCCGTGGGAAATATGGAAACCAAGGTATTTTACTTGCTGTCTACAGATTTGTGCCTTTTTCCAAGAGACCTTATACCCTCTATCTGTGAGCAGCTGAAGGAGGCACCACGTCCCTTGCTCACAGTCCTCTTTAGTGGTGCTTGCTAAGAGGAGGTCATCGACATACTGCAGCAGTGTGCAGTGGGTTTCTTCTCATGGGTAGAAGGAGGGATCTGTTGCCAGAGCTTCTCCAAACAGAGTTGGTGAGTTTTTAAATTCTCACAGTAGCCGCGTCCAGGTGAGCTGAGTTTTCCTTCCAGTCCGGGGGTCTTCCCACTTGAAAGCAAACAGGGGCTGGCTTTTTCGAGTGAGCCACAGGCAGAAGAAAGCATCTTTTAGGTCTAGACAAGAGAACCAGACTGCATTGGTGGCGGGTGGGGGGGTTCTTCTCACTTTTGGGTGATCAGGACCACTTTGTTCATGTTGGTTGGCTTTTTGGCTACTTCTCAAACTCCCTGGAGGAGGGCATCTCGATACCTTTCAAGCGAGGTCTGCCCCTCTGGGTAGTTGGAGTCCCATCCTGGGTTAGTTTCTGGCACTGCCCTTGTTGCCCACTGCTTAACGTCTAGGGTTCCTCCTGGTGCTCGGTCTTGTAGCCATCTTCGAGCACCTCCGATGATCCGTCGTCTCTCTTCTGTGCTGAAGAGGGTCAGCAGGAGTTGACGGCAATCTTCCCAAGTTGGCCGGTGCGTCTGCAAGATGGACTCCAGGAGGTCGATGAGGGCTTGGGGCTTCTCAGAGTAGGGCGGAGTGTGGTGTTTCCAATTCAGCAAGTTAGTAGTTGAAAAGGGCTGGTATTGTGAAGGGAATTGAATCTTTGATTTGGTTTTCTGTATGACTGCTGTTGGCGTATATAAAAGCCTCTGATTTGTGTGTATTGATTTTGTATCCTGAAACTTTCCTGAATTCATTTATCAGTTCCAGCAGCCTCTTGGTTGAATCCTTGGGGTTTTCTAGATATAGTATCATATCATCAGCAAATAGTGAGAGTTTGATCTCTTCTGTTCCCATTCATATGCCTTTAATTCCACTCTCTTGCCTGATTGCTGTGGCCAGGACTTCCAGCACTAGGTTAAATAGAAGTGGAGATAGTGGGCAACCTTGTCTGATAAAGGGCTGATAACTAGAATCTACTTAGAACTCAGGAAAATCAACAAGAAAAAAATCAAACAACCCTATCAAAAAGTGGGCAAAGGACATGAACAGAAACTTTTCAAAAGAAGACAGAATAATGGCCCAAAAACATATGAAAAAATGCTCAACATCTCTAATCATCAGAGAAACGCAAATCAAAACCACAATGAGATATCACTTATCTCCAGTGAGACTGGTCTTTATCAAAAAGTCCCAAAACAATAAATGTTGGCGTGGATGCGGAGAAATAGGAACACTCATACACTGCTGGTGGGACTGCAAACTAGTGCAACCTCTGTGGAAAGCAATATGGAGATACTTTAAAGAGATACAAGTAGAATTACCATTTGATCCAGCAATGCCATTACTGGTCATCTACCCAAAAGAACAAAAGTTGCTCTATGAAAAAGACACCTGCACCCGAATGTTTATAGCAGCACAATTCACAATTGCAAAGATGTGGAAACAACCCAAGTGTCCATCAATACATGAGTGGATTAATAAAATGTGGTATATGTATACCATGGAGTACTATTCAGCTTTAAGAAACAATGGTGATATAGCACCTCTT